>RJWT010028368.1:0-15239 GCA_004365215.1 Cuniculus paca | reverse complement strand
GGAAAAGGAGAAATGGAAGAAAGGAAAAGATTATATGTATGTAGCTTTACACATATAACTGTATATATTTATGTGTGTGAGATAGATGACTATACTACTGAACTCTGTTAATTCATCAAAATGAACAGTTCGTGCTGTCACTGTTCAATTATTTGAGCATTTTTTATGCCTAGGCTCAGTAACCTGAGCAACTACTTCTAAGATAGCAATATGGAATGTATTAACTAATGTTGATTTCTTACAGTTGTTTTGTTTTGTTTTTGTTTTTGTTTTTGTTTTGAAATTCTGTAATATTTCTATCCTTTTTTGTTTTGTTTTTCAAAAGAAAAAAAAGAAAAAAGAAAAAAATATTCAGAAAAAAATAAGTATGTCAGTACTAAACCTGAATAGATTATATTCTTCACATCATCCCTTAAGCCAGGAGTCCCCAACCCCTGGGCCCTAAACTACAATCAGTGCTGGCACATTAGGAAAAGGCCACAAAGCAGGAGGTGAGCAGTGGCAAGCTGAGAGGGGCTTCATCTGCATTAACAGCTGCTCCCCATCTCTATCATTACCGCATGAGCTCCACCTTCTAGCAGATTGAGGACTGCATAAGATTCTCATAGGAGCTCGAACCCTACAGAGAACATGCACGCAATTAATCTAGGATGCAAGCTCCTCTGAATCATCACAAAAGCATCCATGTTACCTCATCTGTGGAAAACCTGTCTTCCACAAAACCACCCACTGGCATCATAGAGGTTGGGAACTGCTGCCCTAAACAATACAGTCAGCTATTTACATAGCATTACATTATATTATAATTAGTAATATTCTAGATGTGTCTTAAAGTATACAAAAAGATGCAAATGATATGCAAAAATATATCATTTTATATAAGACACTTAAATGTTCTCAGATTTTAGCATTCCTGAGGTGTCTGGGAAAGTCACCTGCAAATACTTAGGAACAAGTATATTTGTATTCCTATGCATACAATATACACACACATATATATATAGTCACCTTAAAGTGATCTTCTAATTTTTGTTAAAACATGTATACAATATACACACACATATATATAGTCACCTTAAAGTGATCTTCTAATTTTTGTTGAAACATGTATATCACTGGTAATGCTTTCATACACTTAAAATCTTTTTATTTTTAGTAACAGCTATAAAACTCATGACAGCTTATATTTGAAAGAAAAGAATCTACACTGAAAAAAAAATTCATACATGTCTAAAATTCTAGGTAGAGCGAATTTTCTTTAGAAATTTATTCTACGGAAGGACCCAGCTGCTCCAGCATACTGAGTCCTTAACCCAGCTCCTCATTATTGAACTACCAACCTGTAAGTTCTGTAAAAAGTTCCCCGCAGTCATCAGTTTTAAAGATTCCTGCCAGGAGGGTGTAGGGCAGCTTTTTTCCAGGTCAATTTTCACCACGTTTACCTTCCTTTGGAACAGCAGCAGCACACAGTCCATGATCCGCATGATGAGGTGAGGGGGTCGCCCCAGCGTGCGGACGGTGGCGATGTCAGCAGGCTTGATGGTCTGAGGGAGTGAAAGGAGGTGTCATCCAACGTCAGATAAGAAAGTACAGACGGACAAACCTTTCATGTCTGAATTCTGGTGCCTCAGTGAAGGACAGAAAACGCTTTCAATTAGATTCACAGTCATGAGGTCTAGAGGAATAATTAAGCCCCTCCCCCTCGGAAAAAAACCCCATATGTCCTAAAAAGCTCAAACTTTTACACTTCAAACTGACAGTGAGAGGAGAAAAATGTTGGTGGACAGATAAGGAGCTGTGACTTCTCTAAAACTGTACAGATTATTTGATGTCAGAACAAAGAAAACTTCTCTGGAAAAAGAAAAAAGAATACTCAGCATTTAAGTAGACACCAGATTCAAACCAGGAAAAAATATTGTATTTTCAGTGCTTTTTCTTTTTTAACTCATTAGCTATGTAGGTCAAGAATCAGCCTCTCTCTTAGGCAAGTGAGGCTGTCACTGTGAACTGACACCAGAGGGTGGCCTCCAGGCTGAGAGATTGAGTAATTAGAGGCTGCTTAGCTGGGAACTGACCTTCCAGTGAAGGAACTTGAGCAACATGAATTTCACAAGGCTCTCAGAAAAGCTCCATTCCATGTCTAGTAGGGATATTTGTAGAGTAAATTATTTAATAATCACGCTTATTTTAGTTGATAATAATTGCTCAATCTTTTAAACTTTTATGAAATAAGTATTGGAAAATGATGAGGTACAACAGTCCAATACAGTTGCAGTTCTAGGGGGACAATGGTACCTCTCATTCCTCCTAGGTCCTGAATACCTGCTACCTTGTCTGCCTTTGCTTCTCTCCTGTCACGAGAAATGAACCAGCGACCTTCCCATCAAAGCATGTAATCCAAAGATTGAAAAAACACACACACTGAACTTGATAATTCAGGATGCAACCATGTACCATGGAAAGGTTGTTTCAACACACTAGCACTTGTGAAAGCTGGAGAAAGAAGTCAGGTGAAATCTGTGGCAAAGAATAGAAAAAGACTGATATTTGAGATGGATGGCTATTGGAAAAAGAAGAGAAACTAGAACAGCCAGTGGGGAGAAGAGGATCAGGTTAAATTCCACAAAATATAAGGACTGGTCGTGCTTTTTTGCTTCAGCTTAAAAAATTTTCAAATACAGTCGTGCTCATGGTTAGTGGCAGTGTAATATGAAATTCCACTTGGTTCAGTGAAGTGCTGAATTCCTCTTTTGTCTGCAAGGAAAGTAATATGACAGTTAGGTCATCTCCTATATAGCATGGTAATACATCTGGAGCTACTTTTTACTTTTTCTTCCAGTTAGTTAAGGTCAGATATAAGCATTAAATTAAGAAGGGACATATTATTACCTGTTACCTAATTTATTGCATGAATTAATTATGGCCAAAATCTTAGAGTTTGGATATGATCAGATCTTGTATAAACTGATAGAACCTTGTTGCAAGACTTCAAAAGTTACTGAAGAACAGTAAGATAGAAGCAGGACCAGTGAAGGAAACTAGAGAACTCTCTCCTATACATCCTACTGTGACTTCAATGCTGAATGTCCTCAAGGCCTGTGTGATAAAGGCTTGGCCACCAGTTTGGCCCTACTGGGAGATGATGGACTCTTCAGGAGGTGGGGCCTGGTAGAGCTCTACCCTTGAAGGTGATACTGGGCCTCCAGACCCCTCTCTCTTCCTTTACTTCCTGGCCACAAGATGAGCTGTTTTGCTACAACACATTCTCACAACAGGCCCAAAGCAACAGAGACAACTAATCACAGAATAGAACCTCCAAAACTGGGAGTCAACGTAACCTATTCTCTTTATTAGATGATGATCTCAAATATTTTGTTAAACTCACAGAACACTGACGAACACACAGTCCATCCCCTTACCCTACTCCCACATATTTCTGCACAAGATTACATGATGCAGCCTATTGGGAGGTAGAAAGCACTACACTAGAACACTGGAAAACATTTTAAAAGAGATACCAAGCCTCTTAAGTCTCATGGAAATGTTGGTCTTTCAAGTAAGACCTGAGATGCCATATGCTGTAGTTCTGGGGTTCCATTAGGAACCATGAATCCCACAAATTTTTCAAAGTTTCATTGTGCCATCACTGACTACTCTATGTTGATCAGAGATTCTCAGTTCAGCTAAAGAGGGCTATTGAGATGTTCTGAGAGACTGGAGACTTGGGGGAGCTCGGGATCAAGGATGACAGCAGAGCCAGTGCACAGAAGAATGGAGAAACATTTAGAAATCACATGTTACATGCAAGAGTAGTGAGGAAAGTCAGAGAGATAAATGAAAAGGCAGTATCTTCATTGTCTCAAAGGAGTAGAAACACTTGTTATACACTGACTCAAAAGACTCAAGACTTCACTTGGATTAAAAAGATTTAGAAGTGTTTCAGGCAGCATGCTAAAGAACTGGTAAGAAGACATAATTACATTATCAAGTAATGATGTAAGCTCCACTGAGGTTGAATCACTTGAGTTAGCAATGGACAGAAACCCAAATTTCATTTCCCAACCATTTCTAAGTCAAGAATCAATAACATTAGGGAGTAGATGAGTGAGACTGAAGTAAAAGCAATCTTATATTGAGATCAAAGCAAATCTTAAACTGAATCTTCAACCGTAGAACAGCTCTTTAAAATGTGGCCTAGTTCACTAAACACACTGCATTTTTCAGCATACAACCTCGTGTATAATTTCACGAATTCTAGAGTTGCCACAGAATTGCATTGACTGTTGGAACCTTGTTATGGTTCTTGTCTAGGTGGCCCCACAAAGCCTCATGCAGTCATGGAGGCAGCTGAAACTAGCATTTGTGATTAGTTCGTTGTCTAGCGCTGGGATTCACGGAGTGAGTGCTGCACCTGCCAGGGGCAGGTAGCTGGCACACAATATAGGGGAAGGAAGGAAGCGTTCTTTTCCCTTTTTTGCCATTTTCACTCTTGTCACTTCCAGCTACCATGAATGGTTGCCCCTTAGCCAGCCACCCTGCCTTGGAGCCAGCTGAGTACAGACTAAAATCTCCAAAAGCAACAAGCTTAAATAAACCTTTCTTCCTTTATTTTGGGTGTCAAGTATTTTGTCTCAAGGATGAGAGAAAAGTAACCAAGACAGCCCTCCTCATACTCTGTGATTAATTTGCTAACATTACACCAGCAAGTGTTTAGATAATCCATGGGTAGATTCAGAAAAGTTACGTCACCTACTTCAAAGTTCTTAGTGAATGAATGAGGAAATGTTATTTCAGGAAGTTTGTGTTACTTTTCCAATGGTGTACAGCTTTTTCACAACAGAATTTAAATGAGAACTCAGGATTCCTGACCACCATTCTACAAAAATGCTCATGACTCATGAGTATGGAAAATGAAATTGGTATTATTTTGCACATGCAAAATCTGCAAGGCATTAATGAAGTCTCAAAGCAGAAAACATTACTTGAAATCATTCCACTGACCAGGGCTGTGGTCTGACCCAGTAAAGCATTTCTTTGTTATTAATTTTTTCCTTACATCTTCCTTCTAAGCCTACATGTCCATCTGTTACGTTAATCGCCTAGATATACCTGCAACGCTGCTTCTGCTTCTTCTAAAGCTGGCTTTGCTGCTTCTAGTTTCTCTTCAGCAATCGCTTTGTCTTTCGAAATGCTGTCTACAATGACCTGAGCTTTGTCCTTCACCTTCTGCACCTCAGCCTTCACTTTTTCAGCAGCTTGGGCTTTCATTGTCACTTCTTTCAAGACCTAATTAAATATAAGACAATTTTTAAAAGTCATCAAAAACAGCCAAAGATCCAGCTGGAAAAATGTACATTCTTACCTTAATTTGTTGATTTTGTCCACTTACCTAATTTTTCAAATAGAAAGCGAAGAGTGCATTACTCTAATGGAAGTAAATATCTACAATTCCATGGTTACAATGTAGCGAATACACAAGCATCATTAACATTTGTGAAATGGCAATTCCAAAGGGACAGAGAGCATGCAGGAATGTCCACCTACCGTGTCAGCTTTTTCATTGGCCACTTGCAACTCCTTCTCCTTTACTTCCAGTTCTTTGCTCAAGGCTGCCACAGACTCTGAAGCTTCTTTTAGCTTTTCCAATCCAGTATTCATTCTGGGTTGAAAACGCAGGCAAGCAATGTTAAAAATCTGTGGTGCTTGGCCATGTGTTGCAACAACTGGCTCACTAAGATGAGTACTGTAGTAATGGTCTCATTTGAAGAATGAGCGTGCATGCAAACAGGAAATCCCTACAGCACTTCACAGAAATGACATAAGTCCAGGTGAAGTTTCAGAATAACATGTGCATGAGGTCTTCACAGACCTCACACGGGAGGAGTGAGCCCACCAAGACATGCTCATGACATGAGGAAGGGTATAGTCATGTATTATGTAGGAAATGTGTCCAATGACATTAAGCTTAATGACAACAGACTTCAAATCCTTGAAAGTTTGTCAGAGAAGAAAAATAAATAACTTCTGTTTTTCAAAAGAATATGCAACATATGAACTAGTGTTAATTGCCTATTTTTTTTTAAATTCTGTATCGCTTCTATCCTTTTTTTGAAATAAAAACAAAATTAAAAAAACAATCTAATGAAGTTAAAAGAAGAAAGACAGGCTCAAGAAAAGAAAACAAATTTAAAGCCCCAGGAAGGGGCAGCCCCAGGAAGGAACTGGCTGCCTGCCTGAATCTGAAATAGTGCGCTCTTAAGAGTGGAAGCTCTAGGCATCACTTAGTTCAATCACCCACCCAGGGTTCCCGCCCATGGCAACCCATGGGTGAATGTGGCCTCATTCAGGCAGATCTGAGCTTGCAGAAAAACACAAGGCGAAACAGTGAAATCTGAAACAAAAGTGAGCAAATCAGGGATTGCACTACGTAGTGAACATATGTACAAGCCAGGCTTTTCTACCTCCAAGGGAATGAGAGGGATGAGGGCATGCCTGCATCCTCAGCTTCCTTGCAGGTCTATCAGTCCTATTGTTCCTCCATTTGTGTCATGGAAGGAGGCAGACCACATAAAACTTGGCAAGTTTATTCTACGGGGCAACAACAAAATTCCCAGGAATCATGGGATAGTCCTCAAAAATGGGCTCTAGAAAAGAGTTTCTCATGCTCAGCACTATTGATATTTTGGGCTAGGTGATTCTTGGCTAGGAGGGGTCTTGTTCCCTGTAAAATGTTTGGCAACATTTCTGTCCTCTGCCCATTAAATGCCAGTAAGCATTCACTGCACCACCATCAAGCTAAAGTGTCTCCAGTCATTGCAAGATGTTCAGAAAGGGCACCTTTGTCCCAAGTTGAGAATCACTGCTTTAAATTAACTTTTATTTGAACGTTGCACCTACCTGTTGGCCAAGGTCTGCACTTCTACACGCTTCTCTCCATATATAAATTTATAGCTCTGAATAAAGGAAAGGTATGATTTGGGTGTCACATGGGTAGAACGTCTGAATCTCTGGAAATAATCCACACATTTCTCAGCCACTCCATCCTGGAAACAGCCCATGCAGTGGACCACCTCCTTCTTGGTCTCCAAACTACAGTCAATATCATAGGAAGAGAGGAAGTGTTCAGACACTACAAGGAATAAAGAGGACACAGTGTGAAATATGGATGTGAATTGCCACTTTAAAAGTTTCCTGGCAGTTTTTTTTTAAAGACTTAAGACATTTCCTAGGCCTGCAAACCACTTTGGTATCCCCAGCTAAGTAGGTCTATGTCAGCACTTTTGTCCCCAGACCTGAGACATCAACAACTTTATTTTCTCTTTCACATATAAAACTTCACATATAAAAGACTTTAAGCCTATCATGATTCTTTGTTTTCGTAGTTCTTGTGTTTTCTGGCGCTATGCAGCTGCAGATTCTGGTCAGTAGCCAGGCTGTTTTATGGTTTACATAAGGACAAAAGTGATACAAATAACTCAGACATCAGCACCCCCCTGGTACCCATTCTCAAAAATCCCATTTATTTTGTTACTCAGAACTTGTCAGTCCCTTAATTCCTCCAGGTGTTGATTGTTTTTGCCACCTGAAAATGTTCATCACTAAAATATTTTGTGCCCGTCCTGCTCTTAAATGTGGCAGCTGGTCATTTGTGGTTAGTTCTAGTTTACAGCATCGTACAGAAACCTTCAAGTGAAAATCTCCTGTTTGAGACCTTGACCCTTCAAGACCAAATAATGAAGCAATTGCAGGACAGCATTAGTTGATATGTATATCAACTATATATTATATGCTATAATTTAAGAGCAAACCAATTGCCACCTATATACTGAGTGTGCAGCACATAACCCCCACTCTGAGGAGTGCCACAGAGTGAGAGAAATATTCAACTTGGTCTCAATCCCATGGAATTTACAAGGGTTATGGTATAATGTAGCTCTATATTTTCATAACCATTTTTATGCATCTTAATAAAAACAGCACACATCCATTAAAATTTTAAATAGAAATATGGTCAATAAAATTGGGACAGAAAGGAAAGAAATCAAGGAAAAGAGCCTAAGAGGTTAAAGCACAGGTGTAGAAGAATGGTAACTTTTCACTATTAGTAGTTGTTAATTAAGTTCACACTAGTTACTGAATATGGGTAAATAATATGGATCACACATCAGTTTGGTGGCAAATACAATTTAGCATACAATGAAAGTCAGTATGATTTATCATATAGGGAAAGATAATAAATTAAGACACCCTGAACATGTAATTTTCGTGAATGAGTTAATCAAACACTAAAAAACAAATTAAATTTTAGGAAGTTTATATCTTGACACTGGAAACATAAAAACAATTCTTCCTATGCCAAATTTACTTTCATTTATTTATTTGTCTATTTATTTATTTGTCTATTTATTCATAGCACTAGGGGTTGAGGCCAGGGCCCTGTGCATGCTAAGAAAAATGTCTATCACTGAGCTACACTCACAGGCCCTTAATGACAAATTTTTGTGGGTGTGAACTACAATGGCTGCGATTTTCACATGTGACAGGCATGAGGCCAGGGGTTTGCCTGGTGTGAGAAGACTTCTTTAGAGAAGTCCCCACTTTGTGAAAACCTCCTTGTTTTATCATGCAGTAATTTCTTCCCTAAGTAAAGAGTGTTAATAAGGATGATCTTTTTCTTCATGTTGCAAGTTGTCTTTCTGCCTCTCCAAAATATCAAAGAGAGTAAAAATGAGATAGATGCTGAGTATATTTTTTCCACCAACTCACAATTGCTGGTGCAGAGCTACACCTGGAATACATCTCCAAGAAATAGTCACTTCCTAATGGTTATAAGTACTAGAAATAAAGCTACTTGCCATAAGCAATTCACAAGTATAAACCCAGGAATTAAACTTAAAAAAACAGAAAATAACAAGATTCTTAAACAAGATGCAACCACAGACTTTCAGTTCACCAAAGGCAAACCCACGAGGCAATGAGAAGGAACAATTAGTCACATGCCTTGACTCTCTGAAATGGTAACAGGGGAAGTAATAAAGCAGACAAATGAGGCTCTAGAAAAAATCCAATCAAATAATTTCTCAGATAACTACAGAGATAGTGGCCATAATAAAAGAAGTGCTTTGGGACTTTAGAGCAGATAGCGATTTTAAAAAAATAGAGGAGCTTAGGAAAATGATGGAAATCATGAATGCCCAACATAGGAAAGAAATGGAACCCATGAAACAGATTCAAAGAGATATCCTGAAGATTAAACAATACTTTGAAAGTGTACCCAGCAGAATGAGCCAACGTTAGGACAGAATATCAGGTACAGAAGAAAGGATTGTGGTTTAGTGGTCATGAAAAGAAATATTTCTTTAAAACACCAAGGAATCATGAAAAATCACTCCAGCTGCTAGATGATGCAAAGAAAAATAACATAAGAATGATTGGAATCAATAAAAAAGCAGGAGATAGCACAAATACCATTTAAAAAAAAAAAAAGAACTTGTTCACAGAACCTGTTTACAGAAGTAATGTCAGAAAACTTTCCAAGCAGGGAAAAAGAATTTGACATTCAGATAAGTGAGACATACAGAACTCCAATTAGCCATAAAAAAAAAAAACTACACCAACACATATGCTAGTCAAGATACCAGAAATTCAACACAACAACAGAATATTAAGAGCTGTTAGAGAAAAGAAACAAATCACCTATAAAGGAAAGCCCATCAGAATCACAGCAGACTTCTCATCACAAACCTGCAAGTCAAGGAGAGGTTGGAATGAACTATGTCAAGCCCTAAAAGAAAACAACCTCCAACCCATATTGATTTAACCAAAAAACTATCTTCAAAAATATATGGAGAAATAAGACACTTCCATGAGAAAGAATGCCTGAGGAAATTCATGAACACCAAACCAAAACTTCAAAATATTTTGAAGGACATTGTAGAAAGAGATAACAAGGACTGCCAGGAACCTCAAAAGAATGAATCCACCAGGGAAGGCAAGCAAACAGAGGGAGAAAAAAGGAAACCAACAACAGGAAAATAACATGATAAGTCAATATATATTATTATAACCATCAGTGTTAATGGTCTCAATTCAACCATCAAAAGAAACAGGTGGGCAGAATAAATTAAGAAGTAAGGTCTAATAACATACTGAATACAAGAAACATTTAATTCAAAAAGAAATTCATAGACTGAAAGTCAAAAGATGGAAAACAAGACTTCATGCAACAGGAACAGAGAAGAAAGCTAGGGTAGCTAGCCTATTTTCAGACAAAGTACATTTAAAGAGAAGACTAATTGAGAGAGACAAAGAAGGTCACTATATCCTTTTAAAGGGAACAATCCAAGAGGAAGAAATAACAATATAAATATATATGCATCAAGTACCAGTGTGCCTAACCGTATAAAACAAATATTAACAGACATGAAAAATCAAATAAGCACTAATACAATTGTGATGAGACCTAAATACCACACTGTCACAAATAGCCAGATTAGACAAAAAAATCAACAACAAATATCAGAACTGAACCAAATCTTTTTTTTTTAAAAAAAATGGATTTAGTAGATACCTAAAGTATTCCATCCCAGAACATCAGAATACACATTCTTCTCAGTTGCACATGAGATATTCTCCAAAACAGACCACACACTAGCTCATAGAACATGCTTAAGTAAGTGGAAAGGAATTGAAATTATCCCATGCACATTATCAGACCATAGTGCAAGGACTAGAAATCAACAGCAGCCAGGGATCTAGCACAGTGGCCTAAGAACCTGCTTGTCAAGTGCGAGGTCATGAGTTCAATCCCCTGTGCCGAGAAAAAAAAAAAAAAAGAAATCAACAGCAAAAGAAACCATAAGAACTTCATAAACATATGAAAATTAAATAACATCCTCCTAAACAACCAATGAGTCACAGATAAAATTAGAGAAGAAATTAGATAGTTGCTACAATTAAACAATAATGCCAATACAGCATACTGGAACTTATGGGACACAATGAAGGTCCTCCTGAGACAGAAATTTAAAGCAGTGAATACCCATATCAGAAAAACAAAGCAAACTCAATGAACAACACAAGGTTGAACCTTAACCTTCTAGAGAAAAGAAAAGCAAGTCAAGCCCAAAGCTCATGTAAGAGAGGAAATAAGGAAGATCAGAACAGAAATTAACACAATAGAGACTAGAAAACAATACAAAGGATCAATAAATCAAAGAGTTGGTTCTTCAAAATCTTAAATAAAACTGACAGGTCTATAGCCAAAATTATCAAACAAAGGAAAGAAAAGACTCAAATCCATGCATTGAGGAAAGAAAAAGGTGAAATCACAGAAGATTCTGTAGAAATCCGTAAGATCATCAATACCTACTACAAGAACCTATTTTCTAATAAAATGGAAAACAGAAGAAATGGATGAAATCCTCCATGCACATCAATTACCAAAGCTAAATCAAGAAGATACAAAAATTCTAAATAACCCAGTATTAGTCAATGAAATTAAAGGTGTAATTAAAAATCTACCAACAAAAAAAGCCCAGGCACTGAGGGCTCACTGCTGAATTCTACAAGAAATTTGGAGAAGACCTAATACCATGAATTCTCAAACTCTTCAATGAAATGACAGGGAAGCAATACTCAAAAACTCATTCCTGGAAGCAAGCATTACCCTGATACCAAAACCAGAGGAGAATCTAAGCAAAAGAGAGAACTACAGGCCAATCTCCCTAATGAACATAGATGCAAAAATCTTCAATAACACACTAGCAAACAGAATGCAACAAATCATCAAAAAGATTATACATCATGACCAAGTAGGATTCATCCCAAGTATTCAGAGATGGTTCAACATACCAAATCAATAAACATAATACACCATATTAACAGATCCAAGGACAAAACACATGATCATCTCGGTAGATGCTGAAAAAGCATTTGAAAAAGTCCAATACCCACTCACAACAACAACAACAAAAAAAAAAACCTTGAAGAAAATCAGAATAGATGGTCTTTACCTTAATCTCACAGAAGCCGTTTATGACAAACCAACAGGCAACATCATACTAAATGGACAAAAACTGAAAGCTTTCACTCAAAATTCAAGAATAGCACAATGATGTACACTGTTACCACTCTTTTTTTTTCTATCACCACTCTCATACAATACAGTTCTGGAAGCATTAATCAGAGCAATTGGACAAGAGAAACAAATAAAAGGAATAAAGATAGGCAAGGAAGAAGTCAAATTACCATTATTTTCAGATGACATGATACTCTACACAAAAGACAAAAAAAACTCCACCAAAAGACATCTAGATTTAATAAGCAAATTAAGTAGCACAGCTAGATACAAGGCCAGCGCTCAAAAGTCAATAGTTATTCCGTACACAAATAGCAAACTCACTGAGAGAGAAATTAGGGAAATATCACCATTCACAATAGCACCCAAAACAATGAAATACCTCGGAGTCAATCTGATGAAAGAAGTAAAAGACTTCTATATTGAAAACTACAGTACTCTGAAAAAGAAAATTCAAAAGGATATCAAAAAATGCAAAGATATTCCTTGTTCTTTGGTAAGAAGAACCAATATATTTAAAACGACCATACTTCCAATATTGCTACACAGATTTAATGTAATCCCAATCAAAATTTCAATAGTACAACTTACAGAACTAGAGAATAACCTAAAATTCATTTGGAACCAAAAAAGACCTAGAATAGCAAAAGCAATTCTGGGTAACAAAGGCAAGGAGAGGGCATCACAATCTCTGGCTTGAACTTATACTACAAAGCTACTGTGATAAAAACAGCATGGTACAAAAAAAAACAGTATGGTACTGTAAAAAAAAAAAACAGTCTGATGTTGGAAAATGAAGAAACAACTCCAATCATACTCAGTCACTTTTTCTTTGACAAAGGAGCCAGACACCATGACTAGCAGAAAGATAGCCTCTTTAGTAAATGGTGCTGGGAAAACTGACTTTCCACATGCTGAACATTAAAATAAGACCCATATCTGTCACTATGCACTAAACTAAAATCAAAATATATCAAGATTTAAATATTAAAACAGAAACACTAAATCTGCTGAAAGAATAGGTAGAATTCTTGAAGGCATTGGTGTAGGCAAAGACTTTATGAGCAAAACTCCAATTGCACAGGAAATATCACAAAGAATCAACAACTTGGGGCCCATCTTATTAAAAAATACTTTTGTACAGCAAGAGAAATCACCAACAGAGTGAAACAACAACCCATAGAGTGGGAAAAATTTTAGCCAGTTGTCCCTCAGACATAGGACATATATCTAAGAACATATAAAGAATTGAAAAAAACCAGACTCCCCAAATTCAAAGACTCAATCCAAAAACAGACCTCTGAAATGATTACACACTTCTCAGATGAAAAAATACAAATGGAAAATAACTACATGAAAAAATGTTCAACAACACTGTTCATTCAAGAGATGCAAATTTAAAAAACACTGAGATTCCATCTCACTCCACAAAGAATGGCTATTACCAAGAAATCAACCAATAACAATTGCTGGTGAGGCTGTGGGGAAAAAGGAACCCTTCTCCTCTGTTGGTGGGTGTGTGGACTGATGCAACCACTGTGAAAATCAGTGTGGAGATTCCTCAAAAAAGATTTGATCCAGCTATTTCCCTACTTCCGGAAAAAATTAAAAGCATCATACCACAGCGATGTATGCACAACCCATGTTTATGACAGCATAGTTGCAATAGCTAAATCTTGGAAACACCCCAAATGCCCATCAAATGGTGAGGGGATAAAGAAGATGTGTGTTTTTATAAAATGGAATACTACTCTGACACAAAGGATAATTTGAGACATTTCTAGGCAAATGAATGCACTTTTAGACCATACTCTTAAGTAAAATAAATCAGACACACATGTGTAAATATCACATGGTTTCTCTAGTATGAGAAACTGAAAGTGTAAATAAGAACCAAAATGTATAATAGATTTTATGAAATGGGGAGAAAAAGTTCAAATAACAAGGGGAATAAGTGAAGGAAGATAAGGAACAAGAAAAAAAGAAGGAAAAATGGAAAAAAACCTTTGTAAATAAAGGGGGGAAGAGGAGCTGAAAGGAGGAAAGGGCAACCAAAAAAAAGAAACAGAATATATCATATAAAAGGTATATAAAGAATTAAATCACCCTGTCTTAGGGTGATCCAAGCACTGCGATGCAATCATCAATGCCCATCGCCAACATCCCAAGTCCATCATTGACATCCAGCCACCAACACAGAGGCCCACATTCGGGAATGAATTTTGCCACATTAAAAAAAGCATGTTTATGTAAATATTTTCACCACAAGATTCAATTGATCAAATTCATACATATAAAAAACTCGCTTTGATTCAAACATATTGCAATTGTTAACGTATTAACTAACTAAACCAATGCTGAAGTATTAAACTTCTTAAAATTAGAAAATTACATTATTATTTGATACTTTTATTTTATTAGAAATATTTCTTGTATCCTAAATGAAATGTTAACACAAACAAAACAATATGCAGGTTGAGTGCCCTTCATTTGAAATGCTTGGCGTAAATGCTGTTTCAAGCTTTAGAGCTTTCTCAATTTGAGAATATTTCCAGACCTTTCCTGGATAAGCATCTCTACTCAAAAATCTCAAGGTTCAGGATACTCAACCTGCATTTCTCTACTGCTGTGGCTGGAGATAACTTATTACAAAATCAGCATTCTTAGGTAACTTAATAATTTCTCTAGAAACCCTATGGCTAATTGTCTAAAAATAACAAATAACAACTAAATTTCTAAATGTATGAAGCACTTCTCATATCCACATACAATATTTTTTCACAATAATATAAAGCATGCTAGAATCATATGTATAATTGTTAGTCTTCCCAACAAGATGTAATATTTCCTATTAATAAAGGAACCATGTAGTATGCCTTATAATTATTTTATCCATTATTACGACTAGTGCGGCACTAGGTGTTCAGGTAGTATGCAGGTTGCAAATATCACTAGACTAAATTTGAGATAACCCTAAAATCTTACTGGTTCTCAAAAGATTTTCAAAGCTTTAAATGACAAGGTGCATTATGTGCTCTGTAAGTGTTACAGACATAGGAGAGCCAAGAACGGGGTAAATTTTTAAATATTCTTAAAAGCCACAGTCAAAGTATGTGATTTGTCTTGACTAAGCTTCAAAACTTTGAGTACACAAAGATGC
>RJWT010028367.1:0-15238 GCA_004365215.1 Cuniculus paca | reverse complement strand
TTATGTTAGGTAAACTAACCCAAGACAATGAACCACATTTTACATTTTTAATTTCAAAAGTTAAATAAATAGAAAAGCAAATCTAGCCACATATGCTAATTGTTATATTAAGAGTAAAAAGTTCAACCACCACTAAACCATGAAATGAAAGCATTGGTAACCCATTCACATTAAATAAATGGTAGGTTTTTTTGTTGTTGAGTTGTTTTTTTGTTTTTGTTTTTGTTTTTTTGGGAACCAGAGATCGAACTCAGGACCTCAATGCTTGCCAGGCTGGCGCTTAAGCCGCTGAGCTAAATTCCCAGGTAGGAGCTAAGTTTTAATTAGTAATCAGAATCAAGAATGAATTCTTCAGTTAAGCAAAAAAATTTCTATTAATTCCAAATTCAATTTACCAGTTTAAGGAACTAAAATTAAGAAAAAAAACTAAAGATAGGCTTCTTTCAGGATTGAGAAGTACTTTCTAAACAATAAAAAAGTAGCATCTTCTGTTAGATATGTGTAATGTAAGTAAATATTGTTCCAACAGCTTAGTCTCCACTTAAAAACTTAAATCCCTTTCACAGCTAATGCTTCCTCATGATTATTTACTTTTGTTTTCTTTTGCAGGGAATGTAAGGGGTAAGTAAAGATGGTTGTGATTTATTGGACATGGAGTTTGAAAATGTTAAGGAATTTCTGTTTCAGTTTTGTAGGGTTTTAAACATACAGTCAGGCCATTCAACTGACTTCCATTGAGTATTTGCATATTTTACCTCTGTTCTTCACAAACAACTTAGTTCTTCATATTTTGAGTCACTTTCTTCCTCACTATCTCTCATTCTCTGTCTCAGATAAACTTACTCTTTGAACTTAGTCTTTTAGTCTTTAATCTTCTATTCCACAGACCTCATTTGGGACATCAGTTTCAGTCCCAAGAATCTCCTTTGAGGATTTCTTGTACTTCAACAGATGGGGGTGAGTGATAAACTATACAATTACACTTATTTCAGTTTGAAAGTGTGCTCATTTTTAATTTTTGATGTTACCTAGGTTCACAGCAAACCATAAATTCTCAGAAGTATAACATTCAAGTTTTGAAATTTTTACTTGTTTAAAAAGGAAAACAATGATCGCTTTCAGAAATCAGTATATCTGAAATCACACAAGGATTACAAAACTGAAAAGTGCCACTAGACAATTGTTTTGCACAATTTCTTAAACAGATGTGTGAATACTCAGCAATGAACTTAGTTTCCTCTTACTAGAATGTTTAATAAATACTGACATCAACAACATAAAATTAAGATTCTAGAAGGCTCAGATATAGATAATGAATAAATACAGGCTTTCTGATTACTACAGAAGATACCTTCAGAATCTATTCTTTCTCCAATATAACCCATCACTGACCCAAGTTCCTTTAAATTGCTGTTTGTTAATGCTTTCCCTGAGAATTGCCTTCATTCTAAGTATCTCTTTCAATTAGTTAAGAGTTGCAAGGAAAAAAAAATCTCTTACCTTAGCAAAGTTAATTTTAGCTATTACAGAATGCAAAATTTTAATGAAGGCTGCTGCTGTGAAAACCAGGAAAGACTTCATAGGGGAAGAGCACCTGAATTAAATTCTCCCACACGACCTTGCAAAGTCAGTTCACCTCTTATAATCTCAGAATCCTCATCTCTAAGGAGGACATAATGATAGTTCCTGCCTTGAATATTTGAACCAAATCTGTGATTTAAATAAATGTACATAATAAGACATAATAGCTGACACACACTAGAGTCTTTCAAAATGGTAAAACAGTAGTTATATTTTTATCCTTGTTATTATTTATAACAGCAGTTTTTTAACTGAAACATATTTTGGTCCAAAGGAAAGCACCATATTTATTCACACTGGAAAATTAAGTTGCTTGAATAGGTTTTCATCATTTCTAAACTTTTTTTTTCCTACTTATTTTGTTTATTTTCCTGAAACACTGGGTACCTGCTACTTTTTTTTTCAAGGAAATATTTGAATATAATTAAAAATACTGTACATAGATGAAGAAAGCAGTCTTAATCCAAACTGCTATGCAGTTCATGCTGGCCTTGGACTCAACTTTGTAGCCCAGCCTGGTCTCAAACTTGCAACAATCCTCTTGCCTCCCAAGTGCTGGGATTACAGGCGTTAAATGTTTAGATCAGTTTATGTAATAATATAAGTGAGAGGTATAGCAAGTTATATGCGGTAAACTAAGAATCACAAGGAAAAGGTTAGCAAAAACCAAAATGAGAATTGTTTCAAAATGTGAAACCATGTGTACTTAATAGGCTAATGTATTACATCAATAGCAGACTGAAGTCTGCTTTTGATCTCATCGGGGTCACTGGTGACCCTGACATGAAAAATTCCAGTAAAGTGGCACAATAGGGGACCAGGATGACATGGACTGCAGACAGAAGAAGATGGGAAGCTGTTGAGACAACTCATAAGGTGAATAATTGTTCCAAGAAATTTCACCATGAAAGCTATTAAACACCAATCATTAGATAGTTTCTCAAAGATGATTCTGCTGTGTTTCTAAAATAGATTAATATTGTATTACATTCTTTTGCTGATGGTAGTAATTCAGCATAAAGTGAACAAAGCAAAAGAGAAATAAGGAAGTAAAAGAATATGAATAAATGAATTTTCTACAGAGATGAAATACTTAAGTAAAGAAATCATGCTGGGATATAGTGCACCAATAGGGGTACAAACCTTTGAGATGAGCCCAGGTCTCACATTTTAATAAGAAAATATGATCATAGAGGTACTTACATTTGTAAATTTGGGTGGAAGTGAAATGGGAAAATAGTTGTCACCTTGCATAAATTGTTAGGAAGGGAAGGTGGGAGCTGGGAAAAGGGTAGGAGATCTCTGAGAGGTTTGAAGAAAGACAAAAGATGATGAGACAAAATTAAAAATTACATTGTGCTGAGAAACTGGAGATTTTAAATCAAATACTAACAAAGTATGATTTAATGTAAGGGATATTGAGGAGAAGAAATAGGGAAGGCTGTATTTCAGCTTGACGTGTTTGCATACTCAGGCCTGAGAAATGAACAGTTACCACCTTTTCATCCTTAGTCTGAATTTGGTATTATGCCTGGTCTTTATTTCGAAATACTAATCTACATGCTCTCTGTGTAAGTTCTGTACTTCTGATCCTTGAGTGGTGGCCTAATGGTTCCTTTTTCCTCTTTCCTCAGCCAAGAAAAGCACCTAAGAGACCACAGACCCAAGAGCCAGGCACAAAGATTCAGATGATAAGAAATGAAATGAGCTGTGAACTGCTTGTAACTTCCCACCACTGGGAAGGTCTTCATTGAATGGAAAGATGGGAGACCGTACTCCTTGGGGTAAGGAATGAGAAACTACATACAGAATACTTGCTCCTTGACCAACAAGAACTGAATTTAACTACCTACGACTGTGCCTATCATTTAGAAAACTTAAAAATACTACCCTGTTGTGCACACTTATTTGGTTATTGTCACTTTGTTTCCTTAATGATTCTTAATATCTGTACTCAGATAAATTTTGATAACACTGTACAAAGTAATTTTTGCATGTGCTTCTGACTTCATACACAGTGTGTCTTTTCACGCCATCTTAAAAATAGAAACCCTTAGGGCTGGGGATCTAGCTCAGCGGTCTAAGCGCCTGCCCAGCAAGCACAAGGTCATGAGTTCAATCCCCGGTGCTGCAAAAATAATATAATAAAAAAATAAAAATAAATAAAAATAGAAACCCCACTTGTATATATATTTTTACCAGCAGTGAACATGACAGCCGTTTCCCTAATTGACAGAATTATTTTGAGTACTTTCTCATAAATTCTCAGTAAGAATATATGGCTTGCATGGTGCTGTTACATTCTGTAATTAATGTACATTTCTTTCTATTTGTGGTCTTTTGGTGCCCAATTTGTTTAAGATAAAAGAATATTTAAAGTGCATTGCTATAATCATTCTGTTATCATCTACTTGAATCTATTCAAAAGTTGGTTCAGTCCCTCACTTTAGAGACACATAAGAGTTTAGGCCAGGGGAGATGCCCAGGTCACACTTTGCTTCCTTTGCTACAGGGATATCTTAGCCCAGACACTCTTAATACTTATTTGAAGAGAGACACACAGGAGAGACACTCACCCTCTGTAGGAAATGAACCTTCTTTTTAAACTTGTGGCTAAATGCAGACATGGATGTCAAGGCATTCCCAAGGGAAAGCTGATTTTCTCAACAAATTGTCTTGTCCTATAACGGGTGGCTTCTCTGTACTGTTTTCTCTATCAGTCTGATTCCTCCTGCTGTCTGTGCTCTAGTCATTCTTCAATTAGTCTTAAGTACAATTTCTCACTTTCTAGTGGTCTTCAGTTATGCTCATTCTACTATCAGCTTAATACTTTTTCTTTTCAACTTTGATCATATCACTTTAATTTATAATGTTTTTACTATTTCTGGTTCATAGAAATTTGTTCCCACTTTATGTGAACTTTCTCCATAAAAGAAATAATTTAGTGACATGTAGAGTTTCACATAGTTTATGAACTGTTTCATTGAACAGCAACTCTGATTTTTTATTTTTTGGCACTGATCTTCCCCACACAACATGTGAGGTTTTGGGTGTCCATTTTTCTCACTGTTGTAGAAATGAGTAAAAAATCCTCTTTGCCTGCTGAGAATATATGTTCTAGGTATTTGGAAGCTGCCAATAAATTTTTGTGGGCAAGGAGAGAAATCATTTCTGAGAGTATCACCTACATCCTAGCTCCAGGTTTCACTAGGGAATAGCTCCATTTGCAAATCTAATCAGAAGGCAGAAGTTTGCATCTGTGTTCCTTCTCACTCGTTCTGCTACATGTGTGGTGGTTCAGTGATTCTGATTCTTGCTGCCACCTAGTAGTCATGCTGAGGGAGCTCCCTAGGGAAGACACATCACCAATTTCTAGACCATTTGGATCAACTCACAGAAGAGAGAAAACAGCAGAAAAGGAAATATACTGGTAGATGGAAGGGGAGTATCTTTCCTTAGTTTTTCATCATGCACATTTCATTCTAAACTCTTTGCTCATTTCATTGGGTCCCCAATGAACTATTAAGAATTCTTATTTAACCCATTTTGCAGGTAAGGAAAAGAAAATCTTGTCTTGGTCCCTGTAGGGTACTATAGCAGTCTACAACAAACGCAACAGATTTTTAAATTTTCTCAAATGGAGGCTGGCATATCTGAGGTCAAGGTACAGACATATTCTGTATCTAGTGAAGGCCTTCTTCCAGGATCACAGATGGCACCATCTCTGCATTTGCACGTAGTCTAATGAATGATCAAGCTTTCTGGGTTAATTTTATATTAAGGGTCATAATTCCAATTCTGAGGGTAGAGCTGCTCCAAATCACCACCCAAAGTCTTATTTCTAAATCCTATCATATTTGGGGTTAGGATTTCAATGTGAACATGACAAGGCATAAATATTCGGGCAATTGCACACACAGAGGTCCCCTACATTGTCAAGTTCAAAAGAAGATCAACTTTTAGCATTTTAATTCACTTTTTATTCTGAGTCAAGTCTTTTGCTCAAGGAAGCAGCATATGAATGACCTCAGCCATGGTTGGGTAGATGCTCCCCAGACTTAGTGAACAACCTTTGTGTTCCTCTCTATGTTTATGAGATCTCTACCAAGTTCTCTCCAGGCAGACCGAATTGTGGACAGGGAACAGTTTTCCAGTGAAGAAAGGTGTGATTCAGGCAGGTATATCAAATAGGTCATATTTTCAAAGGTAAGAGATAGCCACTCACTTTGTAAACTTGAAGGTATATATCTATGCAGATTAGTATTTTTTGTTTTGGTCTCTTCCCCACGCTGCACGTGGATGTGATGGTGATATTTGGTAGTTCCAGACACTGCCACACTTTACTTTTCTGTAGTACTGGTCAATGCATTTTTTTCTTAATCCTTTCTAAATTCATTCTGTGAACCAACCAAAGAATATCATTATTTAATCGAATGTGATCTAAAAGATTTGGAAAGTTTCCTAAAGAAAGAAGTGTGCATAAAAAATAGATGTGATATCTAAGACAGGAGATTGGGGAGAGGGGATGATTTGGTACAAGTTTCCTGAATTAAAGAACCACTTGAGTCCAAGTATAGGAACCAGATGAGTAAAAAGTATCAGTGTTTTTAGCGATATTTGCTAATAAATATTCATAGATTATCATGATCAAAAAAGAATACATAAAGAAGTATAAGTGAAAAGAATAAATCTACAGTTTTGTTTCTATCATTAGCTAACTTATTGTTCCTGAAGTCATTTGCCTTCCTTTTGTGAATCAGCAAGACCTGCACTAATTTGTAAGGCTCTTCCAACCTCTAAGAAAGTATGCATCTAAGGTAAGTATCCCTCAATTTAGAGTGCAGAAAAAGAGTAGTACAACCTGCAAACACATAAATGGCAGGAGGATAGAAGAATAAAGGGGAGAAGGATAGGAGAATAAATGATTCATGAACCAAAGAAAGGAAAGTAGCCAGTTTCCCTTGTTTCCTGAGATTGAAGGGAGAGAAGAATTTCTGAGGTCCTTTTTCCAGTTGAAAAATTGTACATGAGATCTGATTTTCATTTTATAGACATTTATGCATCGTGAAACTTGTTTCACCAATTATTTTAGGCATCAAAATGCTAAAATGCTTTGCTTGCTATATAGAAGGTAGACAATACAGAGCTTTTCCTGTTACATGTTGGGATCAAGGGAGAAATTTAGGGGGATTTAATGGGGCTGAGGTTTTAAAGAACAAGTCATTTGGGACAACTGTCTTGGGGTACATGAACTGATAGCTGTAACTAGGCAGCAACCTAAGAACTAAGCTTAAAGGTTCTATGTAACAAACAAAATTATAGACTCTTCCATGCCAAATCTTTTATTCTATTTCCGTAATAAAATAATGGAATAGAATAAGAATGAGGGAAGCATACAGAGGAGATGGAAGAGACACCAAACAAATAACATCAACTGTAAATTCATGTGGTCCATTTGTCTTAAGTATTCTAAAGGACTAGAAGATAGTGTCGCGATACAGTTGAAGAAGAAAGACCTAATTTAGGTTGGGTAGCCAATCTGAAAACTCGAGATGTAAGCTGAGTCAGGAATGGTCAGGGCAGCTGGCTTCAGAATTGGGAGCCGAGATCAGCAAGTCTGAAGGACAGTGTGGGTGGAAAGAGCCTGAGCTGAAACCAACCCTGCACATTTAAGGCAACTGTATCTTCAGAATTCACTTCCCTGCCCTGAGAATGCCACACATCACTTAAAAAGTCTTAATAAGATTCATTTTCTTTTCAAATACTTACTTATCTAAAGGCTTTGTGTCGATCAACTCATCAGGAAAAAAAATAACAAAACATAACAAAACAAAGTCACTTGGATCTTCCAGTAAATCTGAACACACACACACACACACACACACACACACACACACACAATACTATTATATGCTTAATATTCCAAGTGCTGTGTCTGGTTGCTTATTTACAGAAATACCCTAAATATGCGTGCTTGAAAATATTGTTGCTTGACTAATAAAAAGTCCAACCTTTTCACAGATTTTTTCCTAAAATATATTTCCAGCAATTAAGAAATGTTTACCATCCTGTCCATCTGAACTGATATTACTTTCATCTGTAGAGTGCTCTGGTGACATAAGTAGATTCCCCACACTTTGTCTTTCCCATCCATCTTTCTGGATGCTTTTTTCTGTTTTAGTAGTTTCCTATGATGGTTGTGGAATATTGTCTGATACTTGGTGACTTAAAATATTAGACATTTATTTTCTTAAGTTTCTAGAGATCAGAAATCCAAAGTCAGATTCACTGTACCATTGCAGGCTGTCTATGGGGCTATATTTCCTGGAGATTCTAGAAGAAAATCCATTCCCTTTCTTTCTGCTTCTAATGGCTGTCACTGGACTCATGGTTACAACACTTCCATTTTCCCCCAGTGGTCCTTTGCATTGTCTTCTCACACATGGAATTAAGGTCAACCCAAGTAATCTAGAAAAAACTCTAGTCCAAATGCTAAATTTAATGAAATCTGCCAAGACTCTTTTTCCATACAAGGTAACAGTTACAATTTCTAGCAACTAAATTCTGGTATTGCAGTGGCAAGCAGAAATACTAAAATGACACACAGGATTTGGAGGCAGATTTATTTACATTGATGGGTACTGATCTGGATCATTCCTAAAATATCAGGCCCTGATCTCTGGTGGTCTAGGGCTTAAATGGGATAAGCAAGCAGGAAGTAAAGAAGCAGAATGGCTTGTCAATTGAGGATTGGTTTATACAATGTACATCACAGTGACCAGTCATTTCTAAGAGACAGAAGCAACCAGAACTGGAACAGGAACTATTTCCTGGGCAACTAAAAATCTGAAATATACTGGCTAGGGGTGGGGAACAGTGCTTTTGCTGCCACAGTATTTTTAAGGGGTACTTTGTGCATATGAGATCTTCTCTTTCATATTGCTCTATTGATCTGCTGCCCAGAGTGAATTATATTGTTTTTTACTTTTATCTTCCTTACAAATAGTTTCCTACAGAACAGCAGTCTCTAATTACAGAGTTTTTCCCCTTACAGCAGGAACTTATGGATATAAAGTGAGTGACAAGGGTACAATGGGATCCAAACTGAATTTAAAGCCAATATTTCATCTACTGTTCTTTTTCTAAGTCAAGAGAAGAAGAATAAGAAGGGTTCATTCCATTATATAATATTTACTTCTTATCCACAGTTTCTGTTTCCTACTACTTCAGTTACCTGAAGTCAACCATGGAACAAAGATATCAAATGGGCAATTGCCAGAATAATTCACAAATTTTGAACAATTTTTAGTGCAGTATTTGTTCTATTTTATTATCTGCTATAATTGTTCATCTTTAATTGTGCCTACTTTTAAAACTAAACTTCATTATAAGTATATGAGCATAGAAAAAAGCATAACAGATGTAGGCTCAGGTATGTATGTGGATTCAGACATTCATGGGGGTCTTGGAATGTAACCCTACAGTTAGGAGGAAACAATTATAATGCTTTGTCATATATAGTGACTTTTTTTTTGTCTGTATTTATCCATCTCAATACAAAGCATTGCTACATCTTTCTCATCAGAAACACACTAAAGGAGAGAGATCCTCTTTATTAATAGGAACATATATTTTGTCACAGTGGAGAGAGAATATTCTCTCTAGCTGAATATGCCAAATAGAATCCTGAATGACAAAACACCCCATTGAAACTTCATAACAAAGATCCTCTAGAGACACTTGATATGTTTGCTTTGACTATGTCTTCCTACATATTTTTTTTATTTCTGTTGTTAGTTATAGTGTTTTGTTATAAAAACTTGAAAACTACTCACGTTACAGAGGTGATGAGTATTCACTGAACGAGTAAAGATATTTTAGAGTAAAATGATTGCAAACATCCTGCAAAAACAAGTAAAGTGGGGCCCTCACTGTGTTTCAAAGTCTCACTAAAAACTGAAGATGAGCGCAGTTATGAGCTTACAAGATTTCAAGAAAAGATGCACAATCAGAGTATAAAAATACAAGGAAACCTATACAGCCACAACTCAGAGAGGTGAAAACCTTGATTGGCAATTAAAGTATCAATTCATACCAAATATATATCTTCTTTCGTCTACAGCACTTCTTCTATATCTTTACAGTTAGAGTTGGTTACTGCTCTCGCTGTGATTATCCTCAGTAAGCTATTCATTGTGTATCTTCGCAGATATACTTCTACCAGTATCCCAATTATCTACATATTTCAAGTTATATTCTCCAAGATCTGCGTGTCCATCAGACCTGTTGGTCAGAACTTTCATTGCAGCTCACCCCATCAATATTCACCTTGATTTCCTTTGAGGCAAGTGCCCATTTAAGGACCAATCAACTGTGGAACACAGAATCACATAGAGCTAGTCAGTCCATACTTAAAGACCACTAGTAAGGAGTTAGAGGTGGGCACCTTGTAGAAGGTAGATAAAGGGATAGCATATATTTAGACCTTAGGCTATCCAGTATGGCTACTTAGAGGTCATGCAAATCAGCCCCATATTGCAGCATTGAGTTTAGTTTATAGCTCTCATTGCCTCTTAGCATGACAGTGTGTGCTCAGTTGTATAACCGAGTTTGTCTGGGAACTGGGAACTGTGCACACACAGTGTGCTCCTGCCTAGAATGAGGTACCCTTAGAGAGAACGAGGTAACGTGCTAAACCTTTAACACGAGCCGAATGCTGTGTCAGCACTGAGTTAGATGCTCTCCTTGGTGCTGTTAGATACACATGGCAAGGTTTCATTCTCATCATGTTTATTGCTCCAGCATTGCCTAAGGGGGTTATAAAAACTAGTAGGGGCCTGTGTAATTTTTCTGGCATGGCTAAGAGAATAGCCTTGAACTTGGAGACCGATCTCTGAGTATAAAGTGGTAATGGGCTATCATTCACGCCATTCCTTCCTGGCTGCATTAAATAACACTTTGGTATTTAGCCATAATTCACAATCTGCAGAGGCTGTGTCAGAGGGGAGGGAGGGGTTCACTCAGTTTGACTGCAATTTCAAACACAAATGCAGTGAAGAATAGTCTTGCTGAGCCTACAGAAATTATTATTCTAGTCACAGCTTTTATTCATTTGTGTAAATGTTGGATCCTGTACTTAAAGAAGAAAAGAAAAAAAGTGACTGTGACCAGGGAGATGGTTGTGTCTCAGAATAGTGGGGGTGAGGCACATTTTTTTTTCCTATAGTAAGATGATTTTTCCTGCTGGAGAAACCATATTTGTATAGAGAAAAAGAATGTGAATGTAATGTCCTGAGAGAGGCTTTGAAATGCAGTCATTCCATTTCAGAGAGACATAACATTAGAATTCACAATCTTAAAATGGGGCAAAGGCTCTGTGAGTGGGAGGGTTTCCTGTCCTTGTGGAAAATCCACTCTGCCCTTGAGCACCAGGCCTAGAATCACCAGATGTCCCCTCTCTGTATGTTTGCAGAACAGCTTATTCTGATAAGCTATATAAGGTAAATGAAGAAAAAGTAGATGTGCTGTGAGATCAAAACGTGGAGAATTTTTCTTCTTTGGTTCCCAGGATTTATAAACAAGTGAAAATCATTATCAATGTATGCTATACATACTGGTAGTATAATGGTTTAACAATAATAATTATAATCATAATTTTGCAATCATATAGACTTTGATTTGAATCCAAGTTGCATTTCCTACCTGAAAAAAAATCTCAGACTAATTATGTTAGCTGTCTTGATTTTTGTTCCTTCAATTGTCGCAGAAAGACATCAATGTGTACAAGCTACTGTGATAATTAAATTGGGCGATGTCTGTAAAGTACTCAGCACAGGACCTGAAAAAAAATGAACATAACCTAGCTCAGCCTGATTTGCTTCCTGACTTTTCTGCTGTCCTGGTTTTGAATGAATCTATCAGTGCCTTTACCCTGTTGACAATAGGGCCTTTAAAAAAAAGAAATAAAAAAAATCTGATGTTTTCCAGACATTTAACTATTGCTTCTTATGTTTCTACCACCCAATCTCTCAGCCTCAACACTCACTTTACCTGAGTAATGTTTTCCGTGTTTAGATTTCACCTTTTAAAAAGGGTTCCACTAATAAGCACCTTTGATTGTTCTCTAAGTATAGAACAGATGAGATTTAGGGAGTGTTTCATTTTTCCTAATACCTTTCAATGTTCTGCTACTGCATCTTTTAAAGTATTGCCTGAATAAATACTTTACAAAGTTTTTAAAGTATTAGTCTCCTAAGCTAGACTGAAAGCTTTAAGAAAGACAAAAATCTTCATGGACTTTTTTCAGGAGTAAACCCCAGCTCCTAGTTTAGTAACTAGGATTAAGAGTTACTTGATAAATCCTAAGGAGTTAGATTATAGTTCTATTTCTTGTATGTTATTTCAGGAAGAAAATCAGTAAACATTACCCACCTCGAGTGATATGGTATCTGCATAGAAAATGATTTCCTGGGTCAACACAAGCAGTCAGGACCCACAAAGAACAGACCTGTTTCATTCCTGTGGTCATTTTTGAAACGTGAACTGTCTGAGCTGTACCAAATTGTCACAGGCTGAGTTTTTAAATAGCAGAAATGTATTTCTCAGAGTTGTGGAAGATGCAAATCCAAGATCAAAGCACTGGGATATCCAAGGTCTAGAAAGAATCCTTTTTCTTGTTTTCAGGTGGAGTTTACTCAGTATGTCCTCACGTGGTAGAAAACAGAGAAACAGGTATCTCCCTTGTCTCTTCTCATAAGGGAACTAATTCTCCTTATAAATGCTCCCCTTTCCTGACTAAATCATCTTCTGAAGATCCCATTTGTCAATGGTGACACATCATGGGGTTAGGGTTTCAGTGCATAGCATGTGTAACACACTGAAGAGCCCATGGAGAGGGAGAAAGTATCTGTCCTAATGGACTCATTAGGACCAGGCTACCTGTCCTGGCAGGAAGGACTCTCACGTGTTTTCTCAGCTCAGTTTTGATCAGGTTTATGCACTTGGTAAAACATGATCAAAAGGTTCCCATCAAGATTTAGCTTTCCTGGTAGCATGGATTTGTTCTTTAGCTGTCTGCATTTCAAACTCATATTTAATCATGAGCTTTAGCTTCCTCAGTATCAAAAGGTACTTCACAGAATTTGACAAAGTTAGCCAGGAAACGTCATATTCCTGGTGCATAAACTTTCTCTGTTATATACCATTTGAAGAACTGTGTAGTTTTGCTTCTGTGTGGCCAGTGTCTGAAGGAGTGGCTAACACATGGTAACAATTGAAATATTTTTGAATGAATGAATGAATGAATGAATGACTTAACTGCTCAACATAAGCTGATAGCCCATATTGTAAAGATATAAAATAAATGGATTTATTAGATGTTGATTACAAATAGTTTTCATTTAATAACATTTAATTTACATAACTATTTGACTAAGAACTGTCTCATATTTATAAACAATAATACCGATCAAGTCCATCCTTCCTTTAACACAAGATAGAGCTGACCTTAAACTTCATGGCCACGAAGAAAGACACTGACTGAACTTTGCAGCAAATTCCAACGTAGAAATTATACCTAGCAATTGTACATACAAAGCGATATGGGAGCACATGAAATGGTCATTAAAATCTCCCTGAACAAAAGAAAATTTCCCAAAGAAGTGAATTTATTATGACCCTGAAAAACTAAGAAGCAGATAACCAGACAACAAGCAACAGAAGAGATTTCCAGAAAAAGAAAATGAATAATATAAAGATTTGTTTCAGTCATTTGTCTGTCACACCTGAAGGAAGCTGTAGAAGTTTCGTGTGACTGGAAGGTAAAACTTAGGTAAGGAATCATAGGAGACAAAGTTATCAGGAAGCAGATGAGAAAGTTTCATACATTTAAGTACCGGGTGATCCATTTTATAAACTTTTAAGCCATTGAAGGTACATAGATTCTTTTTATTAATTTCCACAATTATATTTAGTTATAGCGTAGACAATGAGTTGAGAAAGAACATAATGGAAGAAGTGACTGAAGATTAGAAAAAAAATCACCCTTCAGTGAGGGATAAGAGTGATTATCCTAGCGAGGTTGAGTAGCTGGGGATGGGTACATGGATTCATTTTTAAATGTTCAGAAAAAAAATCAACATGTTGTGTAGTTGGTACCATTTTGTCTAACTTATACATGGATCATGTTAGAGTTAAATGAAGGAAAGTATTTTGTCTAGGAACAGAGGAACTTCAGACCAGATGGACTCCAAAGTTTGAGTCTTCCCACCACATGATAGCTTCCAAAAGCAGCTTAGTCACCCAGACAATTGGAAACTGTAATCTCTGATGGAGACCACCATTCTCCACAAAGCCACCAGAATCTTCTCCATATGGCAAGCAGGGCTCCCTCTGTTTCTTCCCTTAAATACCAGATGCTGTGCAAGATACTTCAAATTAATAAATGAGAATTATCTTAGCAAATCAATTGCAGAATCCTCATCCAGATACTTTGTCAAGCAGTCATTGACTAAGAGCAGAAACATTAACATGCAAATCAAATCTAGATTACCTGCATCTTTATATACAACATCATTTTGCACAAATATAGATAGGGTTTTACTGTGCTTAAATGAATTTTAAAAATCTTCTTCATTGGCTTCTCAAAGAGAATCACCTCTTTGCTTATTTGTGTTTTTTTCATTGACAAGAATGAACAAATCTTTAAAAACATAATGAGTCAGGACATTCTCTCTGTGGTGTACAAGTGGCTCCAAAGGACTCCAGAAGGTCCCATTTGAGGGTTATTACCTCTTTCAGCCCTCGGGGAAGCGTTCTGTAAATAATTGCTTCCCTACTTTACATGGATACCCTGGTGTTCGGGCATGGGCCAACACCAGGGGATAACTTCTGAACTGGGAGGATTTGGCTGATTAACTTTCCATTAAACGCTTCCTGACTCCATGCTGAAACTTCAAGGATCAAGCTGAGAACTGAGAAAAAAAGAAACAGTCTGAATGCTTCACTGGTAATTAACATCACCAGGTGACAAATTAATACTACCTGGTTGTTCCCATAAACAATGATAACAGGGAGAACTAGCTTTCAGCTCTTAGCCTCCTGATTATTTTTCTACAACTATTATTTCTTTAAAGACAGAAAGAAGGAGGAGGGGCTGGATGGTTTTACTCTAGCTGAAGGTGATTGTGATGCCTGAAGAAGCAAAATGAACTTTTAGGGAAAATGGCCAGAGGCAGATAAAGATAAATACATTATCACCCGTGGAAAACATGTGAATTTGAGATATATATATTTCCCCCCACAACTACATAATTTGGTAAGAATGCAGATTCACAAATTCTGTTTCCAGAGTATTCTGGATAAATCCCCGTAAGAGATTCTGGCACATCCTTGAATAATCAGTGCTCAATACAAAATAGTTATATTTATCAGGTAGCTAGATCCAAACAATTTAAGAAGTAGTTACATTCTAACAACTTAGTAGCTCTTCCCTAAGAAATGATACCACTGAAAGAGAATGTGCAGTGATTGTGGGAAATGTGAGTTTCTTCAAGTTAATAATTCATAGTGTTTAACATGTCCAATATCATCACATTTTTCTAACAATTTAAAGTGTCCTGATGTACCTCCCAGAGTCTGGTGTAGCATACCTCCACAC
>RJWT010028366.1:0-15234 GCA_004365215.1 Cuniculus paca | reverse complement strand
CTGGAAAACAAAGTAGGTAGAAATCTTGAAGACATAGGGGTAGGTGGAGAATTCATGAGCAAAAGTCAAACTGCACAGGAAACACTTCCCAGAATCAACAACTGGGATCTTGTCATATTAAAAAGGTTTTGCATGTCAACAAAAATCTCCAACAGAGTGAAAAGAAAACCCAGGAATTGGAAAAAAAATCTTAGTCAACTGTGCTTCAGATGAAGGTCTTCTATCTAGAACATAAAAAGAATTTTTAAAAAATCAAGCCCTCAAAATTCAAAGACTCAATCCAAAAATGGACATCTGAGATGAAAACATACTTCACAGCTGAAGAAATATGCATGGCAAATAAATACATGAAAAAATGTTCAGCATCATTGGTCATTAAAGAAATGCAAATTAAAACAACTCTGAGATTCCATCTCACTCCAGAAAGAATGGCCAGGATCAAGAAAACCACCAACAACAAATGCTGAAGAGGTTGTGGGGAAAAAGGAACCCTTCTCCACTGTTGGAGGGAGTGTAGACTGGTGCAGCCACTGTGGAAATCAGTCTGGAGGTTTCTCAAAAAGCTAGGACTGGAAGTCCCATTTGACCCAGCTATCCCGCTTCTTGGCATATTCCCAGAAGAACTGAAATCATCATACCACAGTGATATATGTGCACCCATGTTTATAGCAGCACAATTTGTAATAGCCAAATCTTGGAAACAACCCAAATAGCCATCAATTGAGGAATGGATAAAAAAATGTGGTACTTTTATACAATGGAGTACTATTCAGCTATAAAGAAGGATCACATTGAGGTTTTTATAGATAAATGGATGCAACTTGAGACCATACTCAAAGTGAAAATAATCAAACTCACATCTGTATACACCACATTGTCTCCCTAGTGTAAGAAACTGAAAGACTCAATAAGATACAAAAACCCCAATAAATATAGGGAAAAGGTTCTGAAGTCCAATAGTACATTTATTCTTTGATATGATTGGTTTAAGTCTGTTTTCTACTATTTGATTGCAATATGCAAGAAGGTATGAACAGTTTTTCTGAAGAAAACAAAGGACATTAAGGTAGCCATTGTTGATTTCTTATTATCTGATTTGAAGGCCTGCAATGCTTTCACTCTTTTGTTTTATCTGGTTTTGCTTGAATTTATTGTGTATAAATGTATGAACAACCATTTCGAAGAAAACAAGAGACCCTAGGGTAGCCATTGTTAATCTCCTATCATTATGTCTTGAAGACCAGTATTGCTTTCAGTGTTCTGTTCTGAAATGCTTTGTTGTGTTTAACTCTGTTCTGTGTTTTGTTTTGTTTTGTTTTTTGTTTTGTTCTCTTTAAAATAAAAAAGACTAAATTTTACAGTATTTACCACATGCATTTTTAACTTTCAAAAGTCTATATTCAAATAATTTAAAGTATATTAAAGTATTCTCATTGAAGAATACCACAAACACATTGTAACAATAATTTTCTATTTCTTTGTCTTATAATAAATGTTACATAAATATGTTTGCAATCATCAAAATACTGTATTAATTTTGCACTAAACAGTAAATGTATTTTACAAAGAAATAAAAGAAAAAGTTGTTGGGCCAGGATTTAGCTCAATGGCACAAGTGCCTGCCTGGCTTGTGCAAAGTTGAGAGTTTGATCCCTGGTAATGAAAAAAAAAAAGTTCTTTATAGTTATTATATTTTCCTTTCCAGTTTTCTTATTCTTTTGTGCATATTTAGATTTCTCCCCAGTATGATTTTTCTTTGACTGAATGAATTTACTATATTCATGCTTAAATTTATGATGATGCATTCTTTTTCCCATTATGATGAAAAAAAATTTTTTTTCACCTTCATTTTTTTGTTTGCAGGGTATAAATTTTTGTTTATCAGTTTTATCTTTGTCTAATTTTTTGTTAAAATATTATTCTGTAGCTTCTGAATTGCATTTCTAATAAAAATGTAGCTTTTGTTTCTATTTTTGATCCCATATATAATATGTTTTATTCTGTTTTTAAGATTTTTCTATACTGATTTATAACTGTTTGGTTACACTGTGTCATATTATTTTACTTTTTTTATCTTAAAATTTTGAATTTATTTACCTATGTTAGCCTTTTTTCTGTTTTTATTTCTGAAAAATCTTTATGATTTTCCTTTCGGAACTCCAGTCACTTACATTAGGACACTGAAAAATGACCCGAGGATTTCTGATTCCAGTTTACATGTTTTTCTTGGTTACTTTTCTTTTGTTTTATTTTTCTATTGTTGTGTTGTCGGATTCATTGGTCTTTTCTTCTTCAGCAATTAATCTGCTCCTGAGCTAATCTATAAATTTCTGTATCAAATTTTATCTGTTAAGGTTTGAGGATTTCTATTTCATTCTTTTCAAGTTCATATTTTCCTTTATATACGAAGCATATTCAGAAAGCTATTTTAAAATCTTTGATAATTGCTATCATTTTTGTAACTATTAGTTTTTTCTGCTTCATATTGCACATTTAATGATTTCTTATTGAATGCTGAAAATTATTATTGTCATTTTTTGTAATGTATAGGTTTGGTTGTCTTCTTTTAAAGAGTTCTCTCTCTCTCTGTCTCTCTTAATTATTTTTGCATTCACTTGATTATTCTTAAAGTTGAGTTAACCTCTTTTATGACCAATTTAAGGAAACATTTACACCAGGAATACTCTATGGAATCACTTTTATAAGATTTCTGCTCTGCTATGTTCATCTTCAAGATGTTTTAATGTTTGACTTCCATTCCAATATTATCATCCAAGTGCCCTCCAAATACATGTTATACTTCAGTCAATCAGGTCCCTTGTGTCTATTCTCTTTGTTCCTTTTGTCTAAAATTGCTTATTTTTTTCCCACATATTTAAATTAAATCTTTCTTCCTTCATATAACTTATTATGTGTTGACACCTCTATGAAGCTTTCATTCATCCTATGAAAATGAGAAGTACCTTACTTCTTTTCGGAAATTTTAAGTTTCTTGGTTTGTCTTTAATTTACTATACTTTATGTTGTAGCTTTTTACTGTTAGATCATCTCACCTTTCTTAGCCTTGGCCTACTCATCTGTGAGATGAGAGGACAAACACGGTTAGATTTCTCAGATAATCTGTGAGTTGTGTCTACTATAATGAAACAAAATATTGTATATGCAAAGTTATTGTTGTTATATTATTATCCTGATGATGAAATTGTCATCTTTAGAATGCTGAAATCTCGTTGGGAGCAACATCTATTTGTCTTCTACATTTCGTAATTCTCTGTATTTTGACCTTAATCTTCAGATACTATGATTTTTTTTATTTCTCCGCTCTAAATCTTTCAGGCAACACCAATTCACTTTCTCTGTATTCATGAAGAAATTGTGAACAAATACAGTTACCTACATAATATCTCCAAATGCATGTTTTTCAAGAATTTTGTTATGTAAAATATAGTTTGATTTTAGTTACTTTGATAGTTATTAAAATGCTTAAATTTTTTCTAATAGATAATGTGAGTTAATGCCTGAATTAACTGTTAATTATTAATATAAATTAATTGATACTCAGTTATTAAGTGCTTATTGAACTTACAAAAACATATTAAGTACTTTAGGCCAAATAATACTAGTAATAACCTCAGCAATGATAGTAATATTATTTTGGGGGGATTATGTTCTTGCCTGGATATTGTGTTCAAGACATTTATAAAGTTGAACTCTGTTAATTTTTTGGGAAATAGGTGCTTACAATTTTATTCCCATTTCTTGCATAATGAAATCAAGGCTTAGAGATGTTCAATAATCTGTCCAAGATAAGACTCTCAATTTTTACTGAAAATTAGAATCATTTGGGGGATGGAACTTTTAATAAATCATTATATCCCTTGGTGCCCTGTACTATTTTAATCAAAACCTCTGGGAAATGCAGCCCAGTCACTAGTATTTTAAAATATATTTTCAGGTAATCCTAACAGGTAACCAGGTTTGAGAACCACTGCTCTGGAGTGTCTTTTTTATCTTTAATAAGTCTATAAAAGTTTCTGCCCAATATGAGCTTATAAATTAATTAGATAGACAGAGAGAGATGTAACAATAAAAAACCAATGCAAAGGAACTAGTTTACAAAAGTAAACAACGAATTATACAGCCTACCATAAGAGCATCAGAATTTGAGAGAATGTGATTCAATTATAATGCTTAAGTGTGAAAGGGTTTGAATATAAAGGACAACCAAATGCTTTCTCCCTAGCAGAACAGGAGATGCTTTTAAATTGCAGACAAGATCATGCCTTGTGTAAGAAAGGGCTTCCACATTTAGTTCGACTGAGGGGCATAGGTTGTCTCGAAGGCTCTTAACATAGAGTATTTTTAAAACAATTCTTTGTCAAAGGCAAGGCATTGGACTGTGTGACCCCTCACAGACTCTCTCAGCCCAGGAATTTTGTGACATGCATTGGAACGCAGACAGCTCATCACTGGGAGGAAAATGAAATAACCAGTGTGTCTTACTAAACCAGACTGCCTTCCTCTTTCAGCCATCTTCACAAAGTTACCCTAAGCCATCAAACCGCATTTCATTTCTAGTTCTCAGCAGCCAAATTCTGAAGAATAATAGTATAGTATTTGGGAATAGCAAAATAACTCACTACCCAGAGTTCATCAAAGCAAAATGATCTGTGTAAACATTCGACCTTATTACAAGTTCACATCCTTTGAGAATAAATAAATTAGGCCAAGGAGCTGAATAACCAGCGCCCCATAAACAAATGGGTAGAAAACAAATGAAGGATGAGAATTCATGAGTGTTGGGAGTGCACCAAGTCCACTGGGAGTGATGGATAAGCCAGAGAAGATTCTCTGTGGATAAACACTAAGCATGGTGGGTGTCCTGAAAATATCTAGTGAGTATAGAGTTTCACAGTGCTTACTTTGTACCCCATCATTGACCTACTGTTAGGGATACATACCTAGTCCACGGCATGCTTTCCCAGTGTCTGCCATTATTTCCTTTATAAGAGCTGGCCACCTGGTGTCACCTGTGCAAAGAACACACAGGAAGTGCAGCAAGGACTGCTGAAGGAAAGCGTGGGAGGCAGAAGATGAGGAATCTGTATAGGAAATGACTATAGACACATCTGATCAAAATGTAAAATCTGACATTTATCTGTTTGCAATGCTGCAGAAAGGTGGTCTTCCCAAGCATGGATGGGCCAGGAGGCAGTGGTTTTTCTATTAAGGGTAAATAAAATGAGGGTAAAATTTTAAGTTGAGGAATTTTTCTGTTGCTAGAAGGCAAATTACTACATGCAGTAGTACAAAAGAACAGGGGTAAACAATACAATATGCTGTGAATTGCGAATGCATGTGTGGTAATGTCATGAATATATTAACTTCGTTCATTGTCAAGGCAAGTGACAGAGGCTGCCTGAAATTCAGAGAGGAGCTGGCTGTCACTCTGCAGCTCAGATGCTTGGAGTCACATCTCTCCTAATAACGAAGTCTATTCTGTTTACATTTGACATGGTGAGCAAGAAGTGGTAGGTTTTTTTTTTTTTTTATCAGGAAATGAATGAAGGCATGAATGAATGAAGGAGTGAATGGATAGATGCAGTCTTTCTAGCCAGTCCATCCTGAAGCCATGCATCTTCCCTGTTTGGATGAGAACAAATCATCTCTGACAGGAGCACATTTACACGATTTTTAAAAATATTTCTGACAATGGGCTGTATTTATTTATTTTAACTATGTCAACACACTGCATATTTCTGGCTCTAGGTCCCAATGGTGTTTAGCAAAAAAACAAAAACAAAAACCTGAAAAACACCACAATGTCAGAATCGGGCATTGGGGGGAATCTAGATGAACTAATGGAGAGAAGAAAATTTAGGGATAATGTGGGTGAGGGTTGGTGACAGGTTAACATTAGTTCTGGTTGGATTGGAAGGTCTAGTTATCTGGCTGTTACCCCTATCCTAATGCATAACTGAGGCAAGGAGGTAAATATCCCATTGTGCTTAATAGCAAGATCCTGAGAAATGTTCTCGGAGTGAGGGAGGGAAAAGAGCCGGAGGCAGATTATTAGGTTGGAATTAAAATGCAGACAAGATTCATTAAATTGTTGACCCTCCTCCCCACTCCAAAAAAAAAAATCAGGTTGCCATCTTAAATTGACAGCATTAGAGAGGAATTATGTGTACTGATTAATAAGTGAATGTTTTTACCATTATGATCACGGCACCTGCTAGTTATGTCGACATTGAAGAGGCTCTCAAACTACAGTGTTTCCAATAATAGAGGTACCATGAGCTGGAAGTTGTGCACAAGTGTCAGTGCAGGGGCACATCATTTTCTTACACAGTTGTGATGTTTAAAAATATTGCCACTATTCCTCTTGCCAGTTTCCTCTGCACCTTCCTCCCCACTCTTACCTGTGTATTGTGCCCAAAAGCACATTGTTTATTTTCATCAATAAAGTGCAGGGAATTTACAGTCAAATCAGAAAATGTGAATGAGAGTGAATTCCAAAGCAAGACAAACAGGCAGCTCACCATTTAGAACTACATGATACAAACTGATTTCAAAACATGTGTTATTCTTTCCAGGTTCCAAGAAAAATGGCAATTTTATCCAATTTGGGTGTTTGCCAAAGGTGCCATTTCACCAAATGTATCTACAGTCATAAAAAAGGAAGCTTCAGAGTAGATTAACTAGCTTTGCTGTACTATAATGGTGCTTTAAATGAGCAATTTGAGACAATTAACCTGGAACGGGCACTTCTGAGTGCTTTATCCCTTTAACAGTTTTGGTTCTTCAAACAAGAACAGAGAAAATGAAAATTGGCTCCTTCCCATCTTAGAATCTTCCGTATAACTTTGTGAATATGCATATGATCCATAAGGAGCGTGTAATGGGAAATCTAAACTATGTAATTTGGAGATGTAATACTCCATCAACCAAATAAAATCATTTAAAAAATTAATGGGTATTTATGTGGCTGACTTAAGATAAAACTGTACTCCATCTTTTGGTAATGCCTACTAGTTCTTCTCTTGGTTGTAAAGCACATATATTCCTTCTATGCAGTTATTATTTACTATAAAGTATGGGAGGGAAAAGATCATTTGGAATTATATGGAATTATTAAAGTATTAGATGCTTTTGCACACTATTTGGAGACACCGTTCTCTCATTATATTTAAAAATAGGCAAAAAAGAACAAAAATAAAATGAATGTAATCAACAAGAGACACAAGAACATACTTATGACAACTATCTAATTTCAAACCACACAATCAATACATGAGTGCCTACTCTGTACATGAGATTGTGGTAGATAATACGGCACTATTATCAACTATTATTATTATTATTACTATTATTATTATTATTGTACTGTTCTGGAAAAGATGATGCAGAAATGGTTCACAGTATGGAACAGAGTCCAAGAAATAAGCAACTTGTGGGTAGACCAAACTAAAAACAAATTGTTCTAGGAAAAACAAGCATTTAAAAAAATAATTGATTTGAGATTTGGAATTTTTCATAGACACTCCCAGAGGTCAGAGATATCTTTGTAACATGGAAGTGGGATAGAAGAAATACCTGCTTCTGCTGAGCATTGAACTTTACCTAATGATGGATGACTGTTACTTCAGATGCTTGAGGATCAAGCTCCTCGCCAGGAAGTTAGGAAAAGTCTCTGCACTGCACAGTACTGGAGTCAGCAAATACACATGCATGGAAGTATGATTTATCAAATGAAATTTTTTTCTGCAGATTTACTCTTCCAGATTACGGAATCCAGTTTTCCGTTCGCAAACTTGATCTCATTTGACAATTTTGCAACATTCAATATCACTGCTTTTTCTTGGAACTTTCTATGCTTGGCTTTTTGAATACCACTTTATCCTGCCCTAATCATTAGTACTCCTTAGATTTCTCTGCTTCGCATTTTTCTTCTTTCAACCTCTAAATTTTAGATCACTCAGCTCAGTCTTCCTTACCTCCTTTGTCTTCATGAATCCCTTAAGCTGTCACATTCAGATCCGTGCTGTGAATGTGCTGCCAATGACTTCCCAGTTCACATCTCTAACCATGGCCTCTCCCTTTAGACCTGGATTTACTGCCTTTTTAGTACCTCCCTTGGGAATGCTAATCAATGTCTCAAAGTGAACACGGTCAAATTCAACCAAATACAAACTATGCTGCTCCTAACCTTTCCATCTTAGTAAATACTATTACCTAACCCCAATTATTCAAGGTAAAAACTTCCAAGTGAGTTTTGCTTCTCCATGGAGTTCAGCTTTTGTTTGGAATTTGGAAAAGGTAAGGAGCCAAGATTATCACTTGCATAAGTGAAATCTGAAATGTCACCCATGCCCTACCGATTATTTTTGTTCCCCATGATGAGTTGCCTAATCCACGCATTCATTTGACAAACAGCTGTTGGGCATGGTACACTTGTCAGATTAAACCCTGATGGATTAGACACATATGTTGATCTTCTAGTGGGTACAGCTACATATCCAAAGAGACAACTATACACTGCAAAACTAAGGGCAAATGAATTTTTAAAAAGTGTGTCTACCAAGTAAATCAATAAAATGCCCCTATCTGCAATAAATATATAAAATGATTGATTTCTAATCATCAACCCATTGGATTCTAAAGCAATATGCCCTGAGAACTCATCTTTGGGTCTATGAATCACTTGGTGAAGGAGGGGCAGACCAAAAGTTGCTATTTGAAATGTGTACCTTAAAAAATGCAGTGGTTCAACTGATTTACATTTTTCAGACTAACTACAAGGTTGGGTGAGGATGGGTGAGTGTAGTTTCTCTCTTCTTCTCCTGGGGCTCTGGTATGTTCTATTTCTTTCTAAGTGTACACATTTTTTTCAGTATCCAATGAGTACTTATTTACATGAACTTGCTAGAGATTATATAGTCTTTCAACAGATTTTCTATTCTATTGGAGTTTAAAAGTCTTATCAAGGCAAAAAAACAAGGAAATAGCTTATAAAACCAGGGCCTGAATATACTGAGGGAAGTCAGGGGCACGTGTTGGCAGTGTAGACTGTGCCACCTGGTGGGCTTAAGGCAGATGTATGAAGAAAATATTCCCTGTTTGGGGCCAGGAGGAAAAGTAGGCCAAAGGCAAGAAGGTGTGAAGCAGCAGGGCCTGTTTGTTCCAAGATTGAAAGGAGACAGTGAAGAAAGCGTGTTCAAAGGTAAGATGAGGATTAGTCCCTGGAATCGGGTATGCCAGACTAAAATCTTGGCCTTTATCCTATATAAATGGGGAAGCCAGTGAAGTCTTTAATAGAGAAGATAATGTAATTAGATTGGCATTTATGCAGATCATTGTGACAGCTGTGGGCAGGTGAACTGGACATGATTAGTAGGGAGGCAGTCTTCCTCATAATGTGACTGAGCACAGCCAACCATAGGATGGCTCAACATTTTAACAAGCATGCTGGGCCTTAGTCTTCAGCTGTTTGCTTGGAGGCCTTTATATGTTTTCACATTATTAGTGTGCTCATGAGATTTAAAAATCTGTGGTCATTGATTTATGGTTTGACTTTAAGAAAATTGTTTAACCTGATTGTTTTGATTTACTTATTTAAAAATTAAGAAAATATTACTATTTTTAGGAATACTATCTCTTTTGGTACCTCTCTCATTTTTGGAGGCATAAAGAAGTTTTTACATGTAAAGGGCTTAACCATAGTATACTTACTTGAGTTAATGTTAGTTTTACCTAAACAATGAAATTAATAAGCATATTTTTCAGTCGTCTCAGACTGGGAATATGACCATCATATTTTTCAGCCCACTTGACACTTACTACTATAGTAGGTTGTGAGTCATTTGAAGCCAAAAAACAAACACAAAAACAAAAACAAAATAACCTTCGAATCTTAAATCTTCATCTTAGCTTTCTGCTCTGACCTGGAAAGTAAAGTCCCTATCAAACTTGTTAAATGTTGTTAATGACAAAGTACAGTTCTAGATTGGCCTAATCAGAACTTTGTCCACGAATGATAGGGAGACCACTGCTCATGTGAATGTGGAAATAGAGACCTTGGATGACCCGCCCAGGGTACTTTAAGGTTGTGTCCTCTTGCAAGACATCTGGCCATTTTTTTTTTCTATGCAGGGTTTGAGAAGTTTATTCTGAAGAGTGCTTACCACTAATAACAATGCTGACTTTTTTTTTCAATACTCACTACAGCAGTCATTATGTTGCATGCATGCTATATATCTATTCATTTAAAACTCATTACAATGCAGTGGAAATAATCATACAGATATGTGCCTTTATTATACCCATTTTGCAGATGAAGACAGAAAGCAGTTTTTGATGCCTCACATCCTGACTTCAAAGCCCAGGCAATTTTTCCTTCATTAAACTGGTATCTACTAGCTGCTAAAAAAAAATCATACCTCATTTCATTTATGGGTTAACTGATTAAAGGATGATTACCTTTTATGATAATATTAAGACAATCATCTGTACTTTGTAAAAACCCACTTAGTTAAAAAGACACTATGCTTTGAAAATACTAGAATGTATCCAAATATTAAAATTAGAGGTATTAGCATGCTAAGCTGAACCACCTCTTAACCTATTGATTACTAAAACACAAGAAAACAGTACCTTTTCAAGTTTTTTTCTTTCAGAATAATTGGATTCAAATTCACATCTGTAGCATTAAACCAGTGTTTTCAACATTTTTTTCCACCCGATTGTTTAACCTCCATCTACTTCTCTAGCATAAATTTAAGCCTTTATTTGTGAATATTCGGATAAGCATTTTGCCTCTAACGGTATTGTTCAGGGCCCAGCATCATTGTTACAGCTGTAATTGTAACTATCAAGACACAGTTCTTTGTAATTAGAAAGTCAAGATGGTATTCAGCAGTATGGCAGCACAGACTTACATTTGTTAGGCTATTAGAAAAAAAATGTTTACAGAGAAAACAGTGTCATTGTTTAGTGCTCTTAATTGACCATCTGCCTGGTAAAGAAATGTCCAAAGAAGGATAAATAAGACTATAGTACACTTATTTATTTATTTTCTTTGTGCACTGAGGAAATTAGGAAAAGCAAGAGAGGAGGCAAACTAGATAAGACATTGCTAAATCAGGCTGCAAATGAAATCATGCCAGACATGCATTTCTTTTTTTATTTCTTTTGGTGTCAAGACAAAGACCTATCCCCCCCCCAAAGTGTGCTTGGAGAAATATTTTAGATTGCCCCCACAAGTTCCTTGGAAAATTATTTCAATCCTTTTTCATCTTTTTTTTTTCACACCAGTTCTCCCTGCATGGACACTGAGCTCTAACTAGCCTGCTTTATTTTCCAATATGCAATTTCTACAAATAAAGATGCCCTTCTCTGTGCCTTTTCTAAAATCAGTTCTTTTCTCCTCTCTAGCTATAGAAACCTCACCTATTTCTTGAATTAGTTAGGTCATGCTTTTCCCACCCCCACCTCCAACTGTTCCACCCCTACGTCTTTTTCGGACCATCCAGAAAGACCGAAATTTCTCCCTGCTCTGAACTTCTGTAGCACTTATTATTTTTCCATTTACTTGGCAATGGGAGGTGACCTGTCTGGTGATGTTCTTCTGTTGTGCTGGAACTGCTATTCAAATTCAGCCTTGCCATTTGCATCCTCATATGCTTCTGTTTTGACTCTCCCCTTAGATTGTAGAGTTCTCTTCCTAAAATCATGTCTTATTCTTCTTTGAATTCCCCCCAAAATGCCCATCACTTTTTCTAATTTCATTTTACTTGATTCCAAAAAGCAGACTAGCATTTGAGGTCCTGTGAAATGTCTATTATTCATCCCTTACAAAGCCAAACAAACTCAGGCTGATTAGACCCTCAAAACAAGTTTTAATTCTCTTCTACAAATATTATGGACACCTATCACACACGAGCCTTCTGCTAAGCATTGGGGGTACAAAGAAAAATCTGCTTCTGGCCCTCATCTGCCATTGATTATCTCTGAAAAATGGTCTTCAAGGGAGTCTTGTGTCTGGGTGAGTGAGGAAATACATCATCAGGTATGCTTCTTGGAGTTCTATTCAAATTAACAAGATGTGGGCCAAGCTTTTCTGTGGTCTTCAAAACTCCAGGTTCACATTTATAGGGCTGTTCTGTTGTGTCACCCTGGTACAAATCTTGTGGAAATGGCTACGTTCAATTGCTAATGCCAGGAAGAAAACATTGTGTAGCACCCATGACAGAACCGATCCCAGATTCAGTAATTTGGGTTCTATTCCATGTTCAAAAAGAAAGGAGCAGCTGGTCTTGAGGAGATTATCTGTTGTGCTATATGGATGTCCTTCTGTCCAGGGTCTGAACTGAATTTCCTCCAAAGACAGTGAGTGACCAGGCTTATGCTCAGAGACCTATCTCTTCCAGGATCACAGATGGAAGCCCCCATTACAGCCATGCACAGATTTATCACAATATGGAAACACTTTGAGCAGGAAATGGAACAAAAACACAAAATATGACCTGACCCAATATCAGCCTCAAGTTTTGGTAGATTCCTTCACTGGTTATTTCTTCTCTATAGTTTCCTGGAGACAGTATAAACCTAGTTCTTTAGCAGGTAGTCTTGAAGAAACATCTTTTGTAACACTTTTTCTGTCCCAGTTTTTCTCTTTTCAACTCAGTTGTTCTTGGAATATTTTCCATCAGTTACAAACTTCACAGTGTTTCCTGGACAATGCTTCCACCAACCTTGAGGTCAAACTGACCACACCTTGTGTATAGGAATTAATATTGCAAGTAGATTTGTCTTTCCCTGTTGTCCTATTATCTTAAGCTTTGCTAAGGGCCATTTGCGCTTGTGCTTATCTCCTGGAAATTTTCTTCTCAGAAATTTTTCATAGTTCACTCCCTTTTTTATTATGGGTCTCAAATTCTGCCATACCATTAAGTTCTTTACAATCTCTCTATATGGATGCCAACCCTCACGTCAAATAACCCTGACATACATCCTATATCCCATACCTCGTCTAAATTTTCTCCACAGTTAAGCTCACCAAAGCACTAGTTTTATCTTGTTCACCCTGACTGGTATATTTTCAGCACACTATAGGTACTAAAAATAAGTATACCTTTCATAAAACAACTCACTTTCAGAGATTCCTGAATAGTTCCCTCACATTCAGTACTTAGAAGAAAGGGTTTTATAGAATCTCAAGGCTGTGGAGTCCCATGGTCCTGGGGTTGAATCCCATGTCAATTATTTAGCAATTATGAGATGCTGAGAAAATATTTTACTTCCTAAATCTGTTTCCTTAACCTCAGAATTAAGATAACATTTTGGCTTCTTTAGAGTGGTGGTGAGCTTATGTTGAGACAAACTCCACGATAATACAAATATGATTTATATGATCACATACAACAGTGTAGTCCATTGCCAGTACCTAAAACAAAAATATTTGGGAATAAATGAGACTTTTTAAAAAGGAATGAGTGTTGCATTTTTGAACTAAAAGACCACATATACCCATCCTTTATTTTACATGAAAGAACATTGCTGTGATCAGTGGGTAGGAGATTCTTTTAAGAACACATAGTGAATGCAATTCTTAGATAAGACCTAGGTCAGCTGACTACTAGGCAGGTTCTCTTTCAGGACTGTAGAGATGGTCCTTCACATTCCTGCTGGTCCTTCACATTCCTTGCCTTTATCATTTGGTAGTATCTCTGGGGAGGAAAAAGCAGGAGGTCAGAGTGGGCACTGGGAAAGCCAAAATGGTTCCATTTCTGTGTGGCTCCACCCACAACAATGATAGCGAGATTGTCCAGCATAGAGGAGGCCCTGGATTCAATCAGCAGCATTACCAATTATAAGTTGATTAATTTAAAATATAGACATATTGAAGCTCAGAAAATTAGTTTACTTACTCTAAAAATCATCCAAATAGTGACGGGAAGTTGAGAATTTAAAGTCAAAAGTTTTGCAAGGTACAGACTCTAAGTTGCAAGAAAACAAACAAACAAAAAAAATGAAACCATAGCTGAGAGAATATGACTACCCATGAAATTTAACTAATATTTTTCTCACCTCCTTTAAAGGTAAGTGGCTTTTATAATTGACTTATTAATATTAAAACATCAGTTTTATTTTTATAGATAAGTATAATTTATTTTGAACCTATTTATCAAATAGATTCATGCTTGTTGAAGTAAAATGACAGTGATATTAAATAAATAATACTACATTGGGCAGCAGGTATGCCTTTTTTCCTCCACAGTACAAGGAAACATGCAATCCGCCTGTGGACTCATATGCTAAATGTTCTGTAGGTTTAGAAGAGTAGGAGAGGAATAAAAGACTTTACTTATTCCTTCTCACCTTTACCCCATTCCCATCTTATCAGCATTGAAAGCAGAGTAGTCAAGTTCATGCTTAAAGCTACTGAGACCGAAAGAAATTGAACTCTACTAGAGGGCTTCTTAAACTTCAAAGCTCATATATGTTACTTTAGAGCCTTGCTAAATGTGAATTCTGATCACTATGTTTGAGGCAGGGCCCTATATTTTCTATTTCTGATAAGTTACTAGTGCTGCTAATATTGCTTGCCCTTGAAGCACACACTGAGCAGAGAGTGCTGAAGTATGATGCTCCACTTAAACACTTGGGTTTGCCTCCTCATCACCCATGGGGGGACCTTTGCCTAACTTTCTATCATTGCTGTGGGTGGGGGTTTGGTCCAGGCCATACTTGTGAGAGGCAGCTCCCTGATCTCATACTGGACTTGTAATTGGCCTTGCTGAATGAGTCTAGTGTGTTATGTGGTCAGAATATTCTTTTAGTAAAATGGAAACATGATGAAAGCATGATGACTACAAGCAAAGGAAAAGGCATACTTCAGATATCAGGCCAGAAGATAACCAGTAATGTTAGAGTACACATCTCCAACATCCAGTGCTCCATCAAATGAGACCCAGACTTAATGCCTTCCTCTACTACCAACTTCCCAGCACACTGCAGCTATATGATGAATTCTTCTTTTCAGTGGTTTCCCAAGTCGGTTACTTCACTGTGCCCAAAGGCAGAATGTCTCTGTGATTTTGTTCACCTGAATTTTAGAACTCCAGTCTTCATCTTATTCATATGCCTTACACCATAAGTCTGATTTGCACAACTTCCAAGAAATTCCAAGTTCCTTAACCATCTGCTAGCACTAACAGACAAAAAGTAGGCATG
>RJWT010028365.1:0-15249 GCA_004365215.1 Cuniculus paca | reverse complement strand
AATAAATGCATTTTGTTTTCTCAGGCTTTGATCTACAAATGAAATATCTAGGTTAATGTCTAATTATTTGTCCTCTATAAGGTTCATTTATATGAAAAATGAAGCTAAGAACTCATGGGTCCATTATGCTAAAATGTTTGTTATATCCATGATATCACTTGAATAATATTAAGGTAGGTAGCTTGAACTATATACTGATTTTGGCAGAATCAATTAGAAATGATAAGGACTGATATAAATTTTGAAAATATTTTCCCTCAACTGTAAAGTTTGGGAATTCAGACAGGTCACCATCCATATATGAGGAAATGTGTCTCACCTTTGATGGGACCTTTTGGCTTGGCAGCTTCCTCTTTGGGTGCTTTGGCTTCTGAAATAAGAAGACAGCATTTAAACAATTTTCAGACTTACTTTGTGCTTAATAATAAATGAGGTGGGATGAGGCATGCTCTTTGTTACACATAGTGATGCATAAAGAGAAGTTGGTTTTAGTTATGTGTTTTCTAAGGTGAATATTTTGATATAATCCAGAAGGCGTATTCTGAGATTGATGTTACCATGCTAAATTGCCAACAATATTTTGGATTTTAAAATTCTATCAGCAAGTGTCCCTATTCTCTTTCCATCTCCAGAAGGCTCACTGTTGGTCTATAAGGAGGATTTTTGTTCTTATCTAGGGACACAAAATATTTTACACGTTTTTGTATGTGTTGGTTATGTGATCCAAGTGAGTAAGTTTTTGTCAGTAAGGAATAGGTGTGAAAAAAAAAAAAAAAGAGAAATGGGCCAAAAGTTACCAAAAGCCTTTCTTTTTGTCTTAAAGTTGAATGAACAAACAAATCACAGAAGACTAAGGAATTAGCCCAAGGGTGGTTCATTACATTTTTCTGAAATTATAAAGGTACCACACTGAAATTATAAAAGTTTAAAAGAAACAATGCTATATCAGTGATAAAATATCTCATAAATATTAAAAATTAAACTGTAGTGAAAAGAACATAGTATGTTTTTTCATTCAACACAATAAAAGTCCCAAAATTTTGAGGTAACTTTGAATAAAAATTTAAAGAGATTAAGTGACATTCCAAAGACCAAATAAGATATGTATTTATCAATGATTAATAATCAGATATCAAATCAGTTTTCATTTTGAAATTATCATGTGGTTTACAAACCACTAAATATACAACTAAATGTATGTAAATTTGTACTTGAAATACTATAAAATTAAATTAGAACATTTAAAAAATTACTGTTGATCTGACTCTAGATAGATTTAAATGCTGAACTCTAGTCTTTTTTTTTTAACTGTGGTAAAATATACCTAACAATATTTATCATTTTAGTTATTTTAAGCATACAATTCAGTTGTATTAAATACACTTACAACGTTGTACAACCATCGACGTTAAGCATTTACAGAACTTATTTGTTATCTCAATACGTAGCCTTACGAACAAATGAGCAATGGTTTCTGTGGAGCATAATGGAAATTTGAAGTTTCCTGTGACTCTTTAGGGTGTACCTTAGAGTATCTTTCTGTCTCCTCGGCTTTCAACAGCCCTAAACACACTTATGACTTAAAAGTATATGAGAAAAATGATGAATTTCAGAAATGTACCATCTAACCAAAACACACAGTGACAGATTAGAAGAGTCAAGGTGGAGAAAAGGTAGGAATTTATCATAAACCTCCCTGCTGAAATGATGCCTGTGTTTCAGTGTAAAGATGGCTGGAATTTGAATGAGGTGTGAATGAAACTGCAGGACAAATACCTGCTTTCTTTCCGACCACCGGCACAGTCACTGGGGCAGCAATAGGGGTTGGTGCTGGCTCCACAGGAGGCGGCTTTATCGTTTTCACTTCTGTAGAGAGATGATGCCCAATGCGTTAATACAGTACAGCCATCTGTCACTTCCACAAACTTTTTGGGGGCCTAATTGCCTTTTCTGTTCTAATCTTGAAGTCTTCAAGTAACTAGTTTTTCAAATAGTATATTAAGCATACTGAGACATTAGGAATCATTTTATATATATTGACCTGCACTTAAATTTTTAAAATTAACTACACATTATTCATATGAAGCATGAAGGAATAATGCCCCTGTCTTTGAGGGTAATCTCATTTACCTGGTTCAGGTTTGGGTTTTGGCTCAGGTCCAGGAAGAGGTATCGCTGGCTTAATCTCAGGCACTAAAACAGTCCACAGTAATGAGCAGGTTATTGCAGTATTTTTGCAGTTTTTCACAAAGTCAAAATTAAAATTAAGCAAGCTTAACATACCTTGGGAGATATGAGAACTTATACACATGTAGTGGTTAATTATTTGTTCTATGCTTATTTTTTATTTTTATATTTATTTATTTATTTTTGGTACTGGGGCTCGAACTCACGACCTCGCACTAGCCAGGCAGGCACTCATGCCACTGAGCTAAATCCCCAATCCCTTATTTTTTATTTTTAAACTAAATACTCAGAAACTATAGTAGGGTAACGTACTGGTTTTAATGTTATTCTGCTCACTGCCTGTTAATACATTTTTTTCTAGTAATTTGTTTAACAAGAGAGCGCTCATTCACAAGTTGCACAGAAGAGAGAAGTGGCAAAGAAAACTGAGATATAGGTGATGACCAGATTAAGGTCACCAGATTAAGATTCAAAGCTAGGTGCCAGGATAGCAGTAGTTTAAGTGTTATGGGCTCCCACTTTTAGAAACAACTAAGCAAGTGTCACCAGGTTTATACCTTTTGTCGGTTCAGGAATCTTCCTTTCCCTTTTAGTAACAGCTGGAGGGGCTTCAACCTCTTCAACAGCTTTTGGAGGTGGTGCTGGTACTTTAAAAGAATAAAGTTATTTTCTAGGGTTAAAATTTGAAGACTTAGAACCCAACTTACCTAAAATATCAAATAGTTTTCAAAAACTACTAGTGGCTTTTACAAAAACTTTATATTTTATTAATTGATTTCTATTTTCTTCTCTTGATTCTGCCTCAATTTATTTTTTTCATCCACTCGCTCCCCACCCCTTTAGCTCTCCCTTTCTAAATCACTTGTATAACAGTTTTCAATAATTATTCCATCTGAGAATAGACTAACAATATCAAAAGATCAACACATTTAATTAATTAATTAATTTTTGTCTTTTTGAGACAGGGTCTCACTTGGCAGTTCAGGCTGGCCTTGAACTCATCTAGTACAGGTCTTAAATTTACAGCGACCCTCCTGCCTTAGTCTCCCGAGTGCTGGGATTACAGGCGTGCGCTACCACACCTGACACATCAAGTCATTTAAAAAGTCTTGAAATTTTGTGAAACATTAGCCAGTGTCCTCACATGAAATTCTTCTAGAGCCAATTTGATTATTTCACTCATTTTCATTGAAGAAAGTTGATTGGCATAGGAAAAATAAAAATGTAGTACAGGGAATACATGAATGAATTTGGGAATTGCTACAAAAATGTTTAAACAGAAAGCAGACAATGGAAAACACACATTACATACAAATGAAGTATGAAGTGAAGTTTATGTTTAACTTCATTTATGTTTACGAGATAAACCTTTTGTTAAATATCTATTTTATTAAGAGTTAATTTCATAAATTGCCGCTGAAATTCCTACCTTCTGGTTTTTTAATTTTTTCTACTTTTTTAGGTTCTACTTTAGGTTCTTCTTCTTCAGGTCTTTTTCTTAGAACTTAAAAGACAAAAAGGTTTATATGTAAACCAAGACAAATGAAGATGCTGAATAAGCTTGACAAATGCAAATAATGTATAAAGCAAGGAAAATGAAAAGCATGCAAGCTAGTACACCTGGAATACTGCATTTATACACACAGAAGAAAAATCAGTTTATTATGTTAACTCATGTAGTCAGAGATTCTATTCAGAGACAACTGTACAGCAGAAATGGATCAAATGAATGAATAATTTGAAGAGCAACCAATTCTAATAATAATTCAATGTTAAAGTTTATCTTGAGTTTTTAAGTAAAAGTAGAAATTCACTGAAGCAGAGATAGTTAAAGAAATGTGACTTAGAAACCTGTAATTTCATATGAAGACAATGTTAGAACTTGATTCACTTGAATATCTTGCTTTTAATTGATTTTTTGTTTTACTTTTAATTCTTAAATATTTAGTAGGAATTTATTCTGTCTTTAACAAAGGTTATTTATTAGTTGTGATCCTGTGTGACACTTTAAACTAAATTTAGGCTTAGATAATTAAGTGTATTTAGTGTATTTTACTATGTAACTTGGTTATGAAAAATGACATTTGTCATTGTTAGTTTAGGATACTATCAGTTTAGTTATGTCTATTAACATTACAAATTCTGAAATGCTATGAATGCTCACAAAATTTCTGTCTTCTTTTTAAAGAAATTAGGAAATGATAACCTCCTTAAATTTTAATGAACTACAAATTTTGATAAATTGGGAATCTAACTCAAAGAAAATCAAGGGACAGAAATATTTTGTAAGCTTTCCAGTTGATTTTTTTTACATACTTAAAGCTGGTATCACAGAAGAAAAATACTATACCGCTTTTCAGAACCACTTCTTCCTTTGGCTGAGGTTTAGGTTCAGGAAGTAATTTTCGAACTTTCTTTTCAGCTCCCGGCACTTAAAAGAACATGATTTCAAATTGTGAAAGGAATTCACATAAAAATGAAATTACAACAAGAAAACAAAGTCTCTCCTCAAACTACTTAACTATAATGCGTCAGAAAGAATTTTTGTTGCTTATAAAGCAATTTATACCTATCAAATTAATTCCTCTGGAAACATTTGCTCAACCTTCTGATGTAATACAGCTACAGTAACTTCAAGCAAATGTTCTCATCTAAATGAGTACTGCAGATTTCGTTCTGACTATATGAATCTTTGATCAAATTACAAAGGTTCTTGACAGTCTTTTTGCTCCAATCTGCAATGTCTAGCACCCAAATATATATGGGTATCTCCCTGATCATTAAATGCATTAACTGATATCGGTAGGAATCAATGCCATTGCTGTCTTCTCCATTGGTAGGAAAAGACACCCAAGGGATCTGGTTTGTGACCTTGATGTTGGGAAAGGGTCACATTTAACTTTTCAGATAGAAGTATACTTTATTAAGGTCTCTATCTTGAAAGAACACTAATTTAAAATTATTGAACTACAGAATTTCAAAGTTAGTATTAGAAGCTTGTATTGCATGAATTAGAAATCTACTTGAATTTAAACTATAAGTATCCCCAGGAATTGAAAATTAATTTCCTTTTGCATCTACAATGAATGCCAATTCTGGAGGATGATGCTATTTTTTAGAGCAGCCTATTATTGTTATTATAGTCCTCATGGACTTTTATAGGAAAACAAAAACAAAACAGAGATGACTGAACCATTTTACCTTTCTACTGATGTCAGTTAAAATCTAATTTAAAACATCATTTATTTGTGCTTATAACATACTTATTCACTCATATGAAACCTCAATATTCCTACAAAATTTCCCATTTGGTGCTTAAAGAAGGCATTAGAAATTCATTAAATAGTTTTTTATGTGGTGGCAATAACATTGCTTAAGTCTTACTTCAAAAATTGAAACATGCAAAAGGTAAGTATAGATTTCATTTTAAATAAACATGTTTTATAATATCCAATATTTTAAGTAAAAATTTAACAGTTAAACATTTTTTTATCCTTGACAAATTGACTTTGATTATTATTTGTGAGTTACCAAGATTCTCAATGTGTAACAACTGCAATTGACTGAATTCACACATCTAATCAACGCAAGTTGAGATGGCAAAATACACATTCCCTTTACTTTTGTAATGGACATAGTGAAATTAGATTGTGCAGTTGTTTTTCCATATTATTATTATATTAAGATCTTATTGACTTTTGAAGCCCAGGTGTAGAACATCATTGTGCTTATTATTTTCAAAGTCATTGTATGTTATTATGTACTAGTTTAATATTTACTAGTTAATATTCATGACAAAATTATTTGTAATCTCCATTTTGTGACTCAGGAAATATGTACTCATTACAGGCGTTTTTTGACAGTTCCAGAGTGATCAAGAGAAGATTCAATTTCTGATTTGGATATGTTTATTATGTAAACAAAGTACTGCTACCCACTAATTTTAGTAGGAAAACAAATTTATTTTTAATAGTTATTTTCTAGAATTTTATTTATTTTCCTTTATGGTCTAATTTTATATAGAGAAAAGACTATTTAAAGAAAAATAACTTGACAAATGGTGTGCAGTGATAATGAAACTTTCCTAAAACATGAGATTTGCACCCCTGAGAAAATGTCTTAGAGCAAGTGAGAAGAAAGTGACAGAAAAAAAATCATGAGAAATTCCCTGTGAGTCGTTTAATAATACAGAAGGAAGACAGAATTGTTAGTGCTTAGAATGCTGATTTAAATGCTGATGTCTTGGTAAAACTCCAAAGCTTACTCCTGCTCAGCATTTTAACCTAAGATGTCTCCTGTAATCAATTTCAGATAACCTATAAAATTTGTTATTAATAAGTTAAGAAAAATGTAAAGTGGCATATGGAGATAAGACAAACGACATCCATGTAATGTATGAAATTGATGAGAGACAATGGAAGCAACACTCATGAGCCAGGACCATAAAAGCCACAAAAATACAAAAAATGAAAAAGACTATTACTCTGATCTTTAAAAGACAGAGAGAGAGAGTGAGAGTGAGAGAGAGCGAGAGAAAGAGAGAGAGAGAGAGAGAGAGAGAGAGAGAATGTTTTATGAAGGCAGAAAGTGCAAGGAATCCAATGAAAGGATAATACATATGAATGCATTATCCAGCCTGTGAAATACCTTTTACTGGTGTAAGCTCCACTTTTTCTGGAACCTCAGGTTTTTCAGGAACTTTCTTCTTTGAAACAGCTTTAAAGAATATGATCTTACTTTTTTATTTGCATATTTAATTTGAAGCAAATAATTAACTTTTTATTCTAAGAACCCAAACCAAACTTATTAGCAGAAAGCATTAATAACAGCCAAGAGCAGCCACCAAAGAACAACCAAAAAGTGTTGATCTCATGAAAACATGCTTGGTCTTACTCCTAAGTTATACTGTAAGTTAAGACTGTTGAGAAGATGATTTTTATTCTTTATAGGAGGAAGACATTCTCCTCTGAGTAAAATTTTATTTTTCAGGAGATGTGTTTAGTATGTGTACTCATAAAGTATCACTCAAGAAGTAGGTGGTATTTTAAGAAGTGCTACTATTTTTGCATCTGTAACAAAACCCAGGAGGACTGCAGAGGGGCAAGAATCACTGGAAGCAATGACGTACTCTGAAAGATTCTGGCTTTGTAGATATATAAGCATGAGAAAAGTGCTAATCTAAGATTATATCTAGATTGTTTTAGATTCAGAAATCTTATAACATTGAAAATAAGGCTTTTTTATGAAAAGAAACATAATGTGCTTTTTCAGTTTATTTTAGATTTTTATAGATTTCAATATTTTAAAAAATGAAGGAATAACTGCATTAATTCAAGAGATATTTTTTTCTTGAAGTACTGGGTATTAAACCCAGGATCTTGCTCTTCCTAGACAAGCACTCTACCACTGAGGTATATGCCCATTCCCAGCAACTGTATCAATTCAAGGAAAAATTATAACACAGAAAGAGATATATAAAGTTTAATAATGAGAAGAGATGCTGGGTATCAAATGTATTCATAACCACCCTTTCCAGCTACCCCAAGAACCACCAAAGAATACAACTAAGTTTCTATTAAAAAAAAACTCCAAAAAGAAAACAAAACGAAACAATAGACAGTGTGAAACAATGATAGGTTGTCATTTTTCATGGTACATGAATACATATCAGCTACTGGACACCATACACATATTATTTATAATATAGTTAAAAGAATGTGTACGTCTTTAAAAACAAAGTTTTGGCTTTTATATAAACTTGTTACTGCAATATTAATATCTTGTCAAGATTTTTCAGACATTTCACATGCATAAGATTTCAATGTATGCATCGCAATCAGGCTTTGAAATAAAAAAGACCTTCCTCCTAATTCCACATTAGAATATTAGTTAGGGAGATTCTGCAACCGGATGTCAAGGATGGCATTAACAGAAAACAATCTGACATTTGTGAGAGGATGCACAGTTTTATAAGGCAACCCAGGGCCCTTGGGACAGCAGAAACATGTCTCCATGCAATTGTCATGGTACCATCACATCTGCACACACACACTTTCAATAGTAATACATTCTTTACAAGCTCCATTTTAAGTGGAAGGATAGATGTTTGAAGTGGGTTAATAAGTTTTTGGAAGTAGTATTGTATACCTTTAAGTTGGAATATTTTCTCCTTTACATCTTCCTTTGGTGGAGGAGGAGCAGGAGCTGGGGGTCTTGGTTTGAGTTTTGGTTTCTCAATAACCTTCTTTTCGGGTTCAGGTTCTTGAAAGAGTATTTCAGGAGTGTTAGTATACATATATGTTAGCATGTGTGTATACAATATATTTGGCATAAATTTAAATATATAAGAAGTAAAAGTTTTTTATATGTAATGTCAATATCCAACATAAAACATCAAACGAGGTCCAACATAAAACATAAAATAACACTACACATAGGCAAAGAGACATATAGCAAAGACACTAATAAAAATAGAGGAAGCATCCAGACAAGCCACTTTTGACATGAGATAAATAATACAAATTACACAGGCACATAAGAATAAGATGCACATTTAAAACAAAGAACACTTTACATGCAGATGCAGAGACATGTAGAACGACATAAACCATATATATATCAAGATGAAGAATATGGTGACAATTGAAATCAGGTTAACTGAATACCTTGTACTGGTATTTCTTCTGGCTCTGGTTCAGGTGCAGGTTCTTCAGGCTGAATATACTTTTCAATTTCACGTTCTTTATAAGATGTTGACAAAGGATATAAGATTGTAATGTAAAGCTCTTCACACAGACTCATAAATTTCACATGCATGCAAGGATTATAGTCACAAAAACAGATTCTATAGATTAAGAAGATTTCCATTTTCTTACACTTGAACTTTCTATTTACATTTAGTTTATTCCAGGTAGACGGCAAATGAGATGGCTTTAAAGTTTTGCTAATGAGTCATCATTTGAAGATGCAATGCAATTATTCCAACTTTGCTTCAGGAAACGGCCTCTTGGAATTGATAAATACCATCAAGAATAACCAAATTAAAAACTCTAATTAAAAAATAAAGCACTGAAACATGTGCTGGAATTCTTCTGCATGTAATTTAAAGTTGGAATGTTGTCCTATAAATACTTTTGTATTTCTAATAGGAGTTTTCCAGAAATTGAAAAATATATATTTATATATATATATACCTTCAACAGGGGGAGTCTCTTTTCTACCAATAGTTATGGTTGCTTTTTCTTCATATATTATTTCCTCTGGTGTCTCTTCAATTTAAAAAAAAATAGTATTTTATTTTAGACTACATTCAGAGTAGAACAGTACAATTGCTAAGCTGTAACATATCAACTTATTCAGATGTCCCCAAGATATCAATAACATCAACAGACATGACACAAGACAGATGACAGATAAGAATAAGACCCCTCTCTCAATGCACAATGATGAAGACTGTTGGCACGACTTTCCAGGATTTATAGAGCAGCCATGTACCTGGGAAGGGCGGAGCTTCCGGTTCTTGAGGCACAGAAGCGGACACTTCCTGTTCTGGGATGATGTCCTTGGGCACTGCAGATACTTTAAAGATATTGATTTTGTTGATTATTAAGAATTTAGAAGATGTGAAGATTTTGAAAAGAGCAGATAAAGAACTCAGTGGAAAGAACTTCATCTTAAAGACTTCATGGGGATGATGGCTTCTGAGGCATGGAACTCCTTGAACATCCTAATTTTCTAAGTGAATATTCTCAGCTTTCTTCATTTGTGCCTCATCTTCTGTGTACCCCTCACAGGTAGGGCTCCCCACTGGACTAACTCTGACACTTTAAAAAATATTACTGTAAATTTCTGTTTATCCACTCCTGTGTACTCAACTCTTATTCTCATGTGAGTTCTGTATTTCCTCAAAATCTGTATTTTTAGGCCTCATCTGTTTCTTTAGTTCCTAATGCCCATTTCTCAAATTTCATACTTGAAAAATAAAAAAATATATTCACTCTCTTCTTTCTAAAATCAGCCTAGGAACCTAATGAATCATTCCCCTGGCCATTTAGCGCCAACCTGTACAATTAATACTGGCTTTTCAATTTCCCTAACTACTTTGATAACAGACATCAACTCTCTCTCTCTCAAATACACCTCTCTTTTCCATTCTACCATCACTGGTTTTGTTCAACTCTTATTGACTTTACATTATTACACTAGCTCTCTACTATTATCACTGTCTTTCAATAGCTTGAGTTGCTGCCAATTATCTTTCTAAGGCTTAAGTCCTATTACTTTGTATACTTGCATCAAAACCTTGGAAGCTCTCTATAGTCTGTACCTACAAGACAAAGTATAAGCCTTACACTTGAATTCAAAGAACTAAAAAATGTGACCTCTATCTTTATTCTTTTTATTTATTTATTTATTTATTTAGGTACTGGGGATTGAACTCATGACCTCGCACTTACCAAGCAGCACTTATGCTGCTGAGCTAAATCCCTGGTTGACTTCTATCTTTGTATCTAACACAACTTTCAAGATATTCCACAACCAGTCTATACTCAAATTATGTTTGCTTAACAGTCTTAGAACTTTCTAGTCTCTCTACCTCTGCTTTTCAATATGCTTTTCCCTCTGCTTAAGATAACATTTCCCCAATTTCTATATGGGAAAGTTCATAAAATTTAAAACTTTTTCTCCCACACTGATTTCCATAATGACATTACCTGAAATTAGTCTTTGTTTGCTCTGTGTTTCTGTAGACCTTTCTCCTCAGTTTGCTTCCCGCTGCCTGTGCTAGAGTTCTGTTATCCTTCCATTCTCTAGCCATAGTTAAGTTCCCTGAAGTTAGGCTCAGGTATTGTACTTTCTAAAACAGTGTATTATTAATGGTAACATTCAACAACTATGCTGAATTGAGCTGTTCTATACTCTGAGTGGTGTCCCTGTTTTCCACCTGAAATGATATACAACTGCTAATTCATGTTTTCCCTCCTGCTTGTCTGTTCCATTTTCTATTTGCCCTCATTATTTGCCCCTTCTTCGTGTAAAGTTTGGTTTACAATCTCATATTCAGTAATTTTTTGTTTTAAAAATTAAAATGCTTAGTGAGCGGTCAGGGAAATATATTTCTTCTTGGTAGATACCTTTTTCTGGGCGAACTTCTCGTTTTTTGGTCACAGGCACAGTAGGTTCTTTCTTTACTGGAACAAGTTTCTTGGGCAGCTCAGACACTTTGAAGATATTAGTTTTGTTTTAAAAAGGGTATTAAAAATGTTAAGAATAAAAAGTCTATAATTAATGGTGCAACATTAAAAGTAGTGGAAACAAAATAAGGTTTTGTCTCTGCCTTGTAATAACAATAAAGATAACTTAGTGGATTACATTTTAAGATATCAGAGTACATTCTAAAGAATTGTAACAGTAATTATGACATGAATACCTTTGATTTCTGGTGTTTCTGGCTTCTTAACAATTGGGACCTTCTTTATCGGGACAACTTTCTTTGGCATCTCAGGTACTTTAAAGATATTAGTAGCATTTAGTAACAAAATTTTATAAGTCTGTTCAGCAATGTAACATACAGTAAATAATACAGCACAACACACAATGAAAAAGCACAAATTTTGGACACATAAAATGATGAACATATTTATTTTAACATAAGTACCTTTAGGAGGTGGAGGTTCTGGCTTTTTGATGACAGGAAATTTCTTCTGTGGGACAATCTTCTTGGGCTCCTCAGGTACTTCAAGAATAGGAATTTCTTTTAGAGTCAGATGATTACAAGGACAACATACATATAACAAATGAATAAAGAAGACCACACATATTCTTTTGGTATGAATGTTATAAAATTCTGTAGGATCAAAGTTTTATTGGTGGAAATAACTGTTATTCTCGTCAACCAAGTGCAAATTTCAAGCATGGAGATAGAAGACCAACATTTTACTTTAATAAGTTTCACAGTAATATAAAAATCATGTTTTCCCATGTAATGGATCTTGCCTTGTACCTGGTGGAGGCGGGGCTTCAGGCTCCTCCTCTACTACAGCAGGAACTGGTTCTTCCTCAGGAGCAATTTCCTCAGGCTCTTCAGGAGCAATAATCTCCTCAGGCTCTTCAGGAGCAATAATCTCCTCAGGCTCTTCATATACTTTAAAGATATTGGTTAATTTTACTTCAATATATGGAGCAAAATTCTAAGATGCATGAAACACCAAAACAATAAATAGCAACGTAGATTTTCCCCCTTATCAATTAATATCTTCTCCTATATTTATGAAGATGAAATCTATCTAGTTTGCCCTGGTGTCTGTGTTTGTGGATGTGAATACTGAGAAAGTCCTTTTGGCATTAAATATCATTTACACTCTATGATATATCATTGTTTTGGGTACATTAGAGAAGCTATATTTAACACAGCTTGCTATGACCTATATAGATACCAAGGACTGATAACCTCAAATAGATTTGAGATCAGCTAACTTAGAGTGATGAAGTAAGACAATTTAAAGGAATGAGAATGACCAAGAGGCAATGAATTAGGAAAAGAAAAGCAACAAAGCTTAAATTAGAAAGCTCATTAATGGCCTCCTGTGTACCTTCTGGGGGAGGAGACTCCACTTTCTCAGGAACAGGAACAGCTGGCTTCTCTTCTATGATGGGTTTCTTTGGCACCTCTGGCATTTTAAAGATATTAACTAGTTTTACTTTTCGGTAGTGAAGAAGTACATGAAATTTATAACACATTTACTTCACACTTGGCTCAAAGAACTCAGGGACAGATTCAAGAACAAAATTCATAGTGAAGTCGGGGGTCGGCCCTTGTATCCCTATCCAAGTGGCCAGGGAAAATGCACTATTTAGGATCACAAAACCATGTTAGTAAAGTCTTCCAAAGCTTGTAAAAAAGTACATCATGGGCTGGGGGTTTAGCTCAGTGGCCTAAGCGCCTGCCTGGCAAGCCCAAGGTTGTGAGTTCAATCCTCGGTGCCGCAAAAAAAAAAAAAATCATTTAAAAAAAATTAATGATTAAAAAAAATCTCCTAAAAACCAAGAATAATAATTTTGTGGTCACGAATGTAAGAGGATTGGCAAAAAATTCGATAATAGGGAACTTGTTGGGGCAAGAGTTGAGTACCACAGAAACTCATTAGTGGAATGTACCTTTAGGTGGAAGGACTTCTGGCTTTTTGGGAACAGTGATTTTCTTTTCTGGAACAACTTCTTTTGGAACTTCAGGCACTTTAAAGATATTAGTATTTTCACATTATAAACAACCTCCAGGAAACATCCATCAATCACATTTACACAGAACAAAACACTTTTAAGAGTGGGAGGCCGTGTCCACCTCCATCCAATGGAGGCCAGTCACGTGTACCTTTCTCTGGTGGAACTTCCGGTTTTCTGGGAACCACGCGAGGCACTTTCTTTTCAGGAACAACTTCTTTGGGTACCTCAGGCACTTTAAAAGATATTAGTAAGTTTTAAACTCACAGATTCAATAATGTATGGAAATCATTAAGTAGAGCAGCGGAAAATACATCTTAGTGACATTTTTCTGTAGGAAGTTAGTGGCGGTGAGAAGTACCTTTTGCCGGTGGTGGTTCTGGCTTCTTGGCGATGACCACTTTCTCTTCAGGAACAGGCTTCTTCGGTGGCACAGTCACTGAAGATATTAGAATTGATGAAGATGAGTGAAAAGAGACACAAGCTCATCCAGCCCAGAGCTGTGGGGCAGGAAGGGTTAGGGTCAGCGGAGGAACCCTGCAGCGTGCCAAGTACCTTTGGGAGGTGGTGCAGGCTCCGGTTCTTCCGGGACTTCCACGGGAGGCTCTTCTGGAACAATCTCCTCAGGCTCCTCCTCGTACACTTAAAAGACACCAGCTCATTTCAATGTTGGGACCGACTAACATATATAATACATCGAGAGAAGATTTTCACAACACAGAGGAGACTTTTGAAAGACACAATATGAGTAGTTTCATGATTACCTTCCGGGGGAGGACTTTCCGGTTTGGGGGGGATGACTTCCGGCACCTTCTTTACCGGGACAGCTGGCTTTGGCACCTCGGGCACTTCAAAGATATTAGTATTTGCATGATTAGACAGAGTAACGACAAGGGCGCAGCACCAAGCACAGTGACAGCAGGGTGACTACCTTTAGCGGGTGGGGCTTCAGGCTTTTTAGGAGGCATCACTGGCGCTTTCTTCTCAGGGACAACTTCTTTGGGCGCCTCGGGCACTTGAAGAGATTAGCGAAAGTACACGTAAGAGTTACACAGACCACCAGGCCACAGTATTTTCAAGAGCAGAAGAGTTGGATCTTATGAAGACTAAAGTCAGTGACAAATATAAATACCTTTAGCAGGTGGGACTTCAGGCTTTTTAGGAGGCACCACTGGCACTTTCTTCTCAGGGACAACTTCTTTGGGCGCCTCGGGCACTTGAAGAGATTAGCGAAAGCGCACTTATAATTATGAAGACCACTAGGGCTAAACATTTTAGGAGCAGAAAAGGTACATGAGGAGAAACCTAGAATGAGTGACAAGTACCTGTGACAGGAGGAGCTTCTGGCTTTTTAGGAAGCACCCTGGGTGCTTTCTTTTCAGGGACAGCTTCTTCAGGCACCTCAGGCACTTAAAAGATATTAGTGAAATGACACTTAGGAACTCTGAAGACCACTTGAATAAGATATCTTCAAGAGCAGAAGGCTGATGTGTTGTGAAAGCTAAGAAGAGTGATGGGTACCTGTGACAGGCGGGGCTTCTGGCTTTTTAGGTGGCATCTTGGGTACTTTCTTTTCAGGGACAACTTCTTCAGGCACTTCTGGTACTTAAAGAGATTAGTGAAATTACACTTAGGAGTTACGAAGAGCACTTGAAGGAAATATCTTCAAGAGTAGAAGAGTTATATGTTGTGAAAGACAGGATGAGTGACAAGTACCTGTGACAGGAGGGGCTTCTGGCTTTTTAAGAGGCACCCTGGGTGCTTTCTTTTCAGGGACAGCTTCTTCGGGCACCTCAGGCACTTAAAGAGATTAGTGAAATTACACTTAGGAGTTATGAAGAC
>RJWT010028364.1:0-15248 GCA_004365215.1 Cuniculus paca | reverse complement strand
TAGACCACTGAGCTAGATCCCCAGTCCTACTTCTTCTTTCTACTATTTCTTTGCTGATACTGTCTATTCCCTCATTTGTTTTAAATATGCTTGTTGAAGAATTTTTGTAATGGCAGCTTTACAATCTTTGTCAGGAATTATGTCATCTTAGTTTTGATTTCTATTGAGTATCATTTTTAATGACGTTGAATTAGTCATGGTTCATGTCCGACATCATTTTCTATTGAATGTCTATAGGTATTTTGGATGCTGTCATGTGAAACTACGCTTCTTATTTGCATCTTCTTTTGGCTGTTTTCCCTATAGGAAGGTACTGTTAGGTAGGCAGAAGTTCAGGTTTTCTATTTTGTCTTTATTGACACTTGAGGAAGGTTGGGCCTCCTCATTTCTGCTGTGTGGGGCAGGATTTCTAGCTTTCCACTAGGCCCCTGTTGATACCACCCTGGCTAACAGGGTACAGTGCCTTCTTGATGTGCCACATATGGCCTCACTGACACCTTATGGGAATATAGATGACCTCCTTACCGCAGGGTGATAGTGAGAATTCTGACTCTCCATGAAACTTCCCCTGTCATGGTCCTGGTGGGAACAGGTTAGGGATGATTCCTGACAGACTGGTAGGACACCTTGGCTGACATCGACGTGGTGGCACCACAGGTTTCTTCTGGGATGTTGGCTGTCATAGATCAATTGTGTTGTTTAATTACATGTATTGACTTGATTGGATCAGAAGGTACTCAGACATTTGGTCAAATGTGACTCAATGCATTATGTTTGAATCGATAGTCTGTGTAAAACAGATTGTCTTCCCCAATGTTAGTGGAACCATCTAATCAGGGGTCTAAATAAAATAAAATTTGACAATCTTGTGAGCAAAACTCCTCCTGCCATATTGCTTTCTAATTGGGATGTAGCTCTTTCCCTGTCTCAGACTTGACTGTAACATCAGCTGTCTCTGGGTCTCAAACATGTTAGTCTTGAGGCTGAAGCTACACTATCTGCTCTCTTGGTTCTCCAGCTTGTGCACTGCCGATTGTGCTGTGTGTAATAAAGGTATACACATTTCACAGACTGTGCTTCCCTGGAGAGCCTTGACTGATATGATAGTTATTATTTGAACACTTTTTTGTCTTACTAATCTGCTCTTTTTCTGTTTCATTGGCTAAAGAGAACAGGCTTTTGCTGGAATGTGTTGTACATGGACTTGGAATTTCTGGGTTGATGGCTTCTTTAATTACATGTCTGAATTATGTAATGCAAAGAAAACCCACAAAACTTATCACCATGCTGCCCCTTATATCACTGAATTCCAAACCACCCTACTTTCTTCACTCCCTTTCAGTCTTATTATATGTTTTATAAAAGTTCCAAGTCAAGTGTACTAGTGGAAGGAATAGGGAGAAGTATATCTATTTCATTTTCCTTGGAATCAAAGTCTTCTGTGACTTCTTGTTAAGTATGTTATTAATAAACTGCGACATCAATTGAAGTTAGATTTTATAATTATATTTGACTTTAAATAAATTCCGAGTCCTGTTAAGAAGAAGCAATTGACATTATATGGTCACAAAACATCTCAAGTGTCCTGTGTGCCCTGACAGTATGTAACACATTGCTGAAAATATACTGGACACTCTTGAATCCTTGCAGTTTAGTGTGTCCCCTGTTGGCTGCCCAATTATCATTCCCATCATACATCTTTGATCATTCATTGATGTAATCATCCCAACAAAACAAGTCCCAACAAAAGCCTGTATTCTTTTTTTTATTTTTTAAAGAGAATAGAACAAAACAATGCAAAACAAAACAGAATAGAGTCAAACACAACATAGCATTTCAGAATAGAACACTGCAAGCAATACAGGAAAAGCCTGTATTCTTTAGCCAAAGGAATAGAAACAAATTCCTGGAAAGTTTCATCCAATAAGGTCTTACACAGTATCTTTCCATGCATACTCAGGTTGAAAAATCACAATGGAAACAATAGATCTAGAAAAAATTAAAAAAAATTGTCTATAGACTTTCAACAATAAAACAGCCACCCATCCAGGGAAACTTAGCAGTCTAGTTATCTCTGATCAACCTCCAAGCAGTGTCCCAAATCCCAGGTAACACAAGGTGAAAGAATATTGATTAGATAAGAACAGAATAATTTGAGGATAGGTGCTATAACACAGAAGTCAGCAAATAAGTTTTACTCGCATTTTAATAAGTATTTCTGTAAGAACATACACTCACTTGTCAGAGGCAAGGTTTTAGCTTATACTTCTTTTTCACATATTCTGTCTTTCTATGAAATGATTTGAAATACTTGATTTCGGTCCGGAAGCAAAAATTCTCTGTAGAGGCCTAGCTGTGCAGCATTAAAGTTGACTGCTTTTCCCAGAGATTCAAAATGAAACCTTCATGTATCTTTTCCTTAGAAGGTGAAAACCACTGCTTCATTGCTTCTTGTCAGTTGCAAAGTGTTAATTGGTATTAGTTGAAGGCAGATCATCTTGGCCTGTGTTAATACTGTGTTCCTGTTCTTTTTGCCATGGAGAAAACACTGTAGGAGTTGAAAGGCAGCTCCACAACTTCCCAGGTAGGGATGAGAAAAGTATTGCTAATTTGCTCAGTGTCACACCTGCTTTGTTCTTCATTAGACCAGGGGAAAAAGTCAAAGCTCTCAGGTATACGGCAGGGGAAAGAGGTATATTTGGTCTCAGCTGTTGCCTAGGAACTCATGCAACCAACAGGCATAGGATAGTCCTTTCCATACTCAAAACCTTCCTGGTAAAACGTGATCATTCCCTCCCTGTGATAGTCTCTCCTTGTGGGTTTGTGCTAAACCCATTAATTTATTCATTCACTCAAAAATATTGCTGCACACCCAAGATGTGACAGGCAGTATTCTAACACTAAAAACATAGCCATGAGAAAAAAGAAAAGGCTCCTCTCTTTAGTAATAGTGAGGAAGGCACATATATTATGTAATACACAGCAAGGAAGTAATAATAGCAAGGAAGACACATACATGATGTAATTTCAGTTATTAATAATAGCCACAAAGAAGTGAAAAGCAGGGTAGATGATAATGATGAGGTAGGAATGCTATTTTAGATGGGCTGGTCATGGTGGACTCTAGGAGGGATGACATTTGAGAAGAGGCCTGAATGAAGTAGGAAGCAAGTGATGAAAAGTTGTGGAGGTAAGATTGCATAATGAAATGAGTTAAGTACAAAACTCCAAATTGCTGGGTGTGTTTGAAACATGTCCAGGCCAGAGCAATGTCCCCTTACACCAGGTTAAGAAACTTTCATGCTTCAGCCTGTGCTTTAGTGAGATGTGCATCATACACACACACACACACACACACACCAGTGCCTACGCACAAAAGCTGGCAATCCTAGGTACAGCACATTATCATACTTCATCTCTGCTATATCTCGACTTCCATACATAGAAATTCAGTAATAATATGTGCTGTTTAATATTACCAAGTGTTGTTCAGTTTCCACACAGAACTGTTGCAAAGCTCGTTCTGATTTATGAACACCGCCAGAGTCAGGAAGTGAAATGGGAAGAGTTGCAAGATAAACAATATGAGAAACAACCTTCATTATATGAGAATCCATTGTATTCATGCTTTCTGAGAAAAAGGATTTGACAAGTTAATTAGCCTTTTTTTTAAGCCAAAGAGTTTCCATGTCTCAAACCTACACTCACTGCATTCTCAAGCTGTGTGTCAACACAACAAACCTCAAACTCACCACGGAGACACAATTACCTTTTGCTTTGAACAGATAGTGTGAGGGACATGGAGATGCAGTTCCCTGGAACTTGGGGACAGGAATCATGGGGGCAGCTCTTTTCACTGATTTTATTTAAAAATTTGATAGTCATTAATTAGAATTTGCCTTATTAATAGACAATTTTGACCCTAACCCTAACCTTTGAAACCATAAAAGTATTTTAATATTATTTGTATTAAACATCTAATTTGCACAGTAGTAATTAAAACAGTCATCCAAGTTTTAGTTATCTAAAAACCATAGACCATACCTTCATACTCCTTTTTTTATGTTTTGGTCATTTGAAAGGTAAGTTTGCCAAAATGGGAGACTAGAACATATTTTATTTAATACTACATTAGTTCAATTTATAACTTTTAATATTTAGATATTTTGGATGTGATCTTTGACTTTACCCCTTCCCTGGGTCCCACAGCATGAGGAATGCCTGGATCCGTGACTGTGGATGCCTGGCTGGTTCATGTGGAGTCTCGCAGACCATGACAGGACATTTGGATTTGATGCCACGTTTGTTGGTAGCCATTAAATGGTTCTGAGCTGGGCAGTGGTCAGCTGGAAGCCCTTTCTTATTTTGCAAGACAAATGTAACTTTTCTTTGTTGGGAACTAAGTGAAGATCAAAGATTTCTTCACCCCCTGCCACTTCCAAATATAACTACTGGATCTAGTAAGAATGTCATAGAGATTCCAAAACCATCTCGGACATCAGCACATTCAGTGAGCAGTCTGGCTTACCTAGCACATGAGTCTCAGCTGAAGTAAAGAATTTAACTTGGGAGGCCTTGACTTTTCTTATGCAAAAAAAAAAAAAAAAAAAAAAAGTGAACAGACTGATTTTCCAGGAGGACAATATGCTGTACTCAGAAAGTAGATTTTCTGCAGTCAGACTGTTTGCTCTTCCATTTGCTAGCTGTATCACTTTGAACAATTTACTCGACCTCTCATCATCCCTAACAAGGTTAATGAAATATCTGCCTTATGGGATTGTTGTAATGATTGAATGAAATAAACTACATGCAGAATTTAGAGCAGGACCAAGTATATATTAAACACTTAAAGTATATTATTTATCATTATTCTCATCCTCCTGGTTATCAAGTGATACACTATAAAGGCCAGATTTCATTCCCTGAGTTTCATTGTTTTTCTTTAACTGTGCAATTCATGAAAACATGGGATTTCCACAGTTGGCAGTATTCAGGCAGGGACTGGATAATTATCTTTGTGGAAGACTGTAGAAGTAATCGCAGCCTAAGAGGGGAATTGAATTTCATAAGCTCTCTCTAGTGTCAAGATTCTACGATTCTTACTATGAATTCAGCCTCCTGTGGCTGCCCAAAACTTGCAGAGTGTAATCTCATTGAAGAAATTAGAATGACTCATACAAAGCAGGTAACAGTGAACGAGAATGCATTCCTGATGAGGGGTACTGAAGATCAGTGGATCAGCAAAGCGGTCCACATAGGAAGCAGACAGGAAGACTTCGGGTGGAATTTTCCTAAATTTATAAAAGGAAGATTCACTGGTTGGGTAGAGATAAAGGAAGAGAGTGATCCAGAAATGTCTATGTCATGGTCTTCAACCTGGCCTATCATCAAAGCTTCATGTGCCCCCTCCTCATTACAGTCCATGTTGCACTCAGAACTGTTCTATCTTGTAGCTGTCTTGAGGACAGAGACGTGGGTTTTGAGAAACATCTGTGGACACTAGCTAGAATATAGAGGTGGGGTGAATTTATACTCATTGCTACTGAGGTTTAATGACTGAATTAATAAATGTACCCTGATGTTTATATTCCTCATTACCAATGTTCCAGGAAACTGGTCTAGATCCATTATTGACAGTGCAATATAGAACCACACTGCACAGAGTATAGTCCAAGGGCCAGCAGCTTTGGCATGTTAGGAGTGGGGCATCTGCAGACCTACTGAACCAGGATCCTCGTTTTAACAAGGCCCCCAGCTAAGTTTCTGCACATGACAATGTGAGAAATACTTTTACTTCTCCAATCTGGCAGGATTGGAAGAGATTTTACTTGGTAAAGTTGGGTACTCAGGTATCCAACTAAACAACAATCTCCAGAGAGAGAGAGAGAAACAGACAGACAGACAGACAGACACAGACACGGAGAGACACACACAGAGAGACAGAGTCTTGGCATCTGTATTTTTGAGCATGCAATTTTTAAAATTTGGGAGCAAATATGCCTCATCAGGCTTGGAAATCACTACTTTGGGGGGGAATACAGGTATAACATAGACTCTCCAGGCTCACAACTCAACAATTAATACAAGATTGTGGCAAATGTATAAGAAAATGTTGAATCTCAATGGTTATAGTGAACTAGGAGAATCACACTAGTTCCCCAATGCTCTGATAAATACTCTTAATAGATCTTGGCAAGTGATTTTACTCATCTGTACAGGAAGGTATTAAAATACCTACCTCGGGGAGTTGTTAAGTCCCCCCACCAATGAAACAACGTTTCTTGAGTCTTGCTAACGTTGAAAAATTGGACAGAGATGCTGCCTTCCACTTGGAATGGTCTTCCTTCAGATATTCACAAGACTGGCCACTGCACTTCTTTATCATTTTAATCAAATATGATTTCATCCTACTGAGAATTTCCCTGTATATCCCACTCAAAATAATACACCATGCCACTGGTTTCATCCTGTCTTTATCTTTTCTGTCTGCTTTTTATTTGCCTTTCTGCCATTTATTCTTGTTTGACATTTCAGCCATCTGTTGGTAATTGTCTGTATTATCCACCAAAATTTAAGGTCCACAAGAAAGAGACATTTTCTTTTCACTAGGATATCCTCATTGCTAGAACAGTGCCAGCCATACAGTAGGCATCAATAAATATTTATTATATGACTGAATTAATAAATGCACCCTGATAAACATATTTCTTGACTCCTCAAGTATTCTTCATGAAACACTGGTGAGTCTCTTCAGTATCTGTTCATGTGTCACCTTCTTAACGGCGTCTTCCTTACAGATTCTTCCCCCTCTAAGGAGATTAATGATCTCTGTTTTGTACTTCCTCGGTGTACTTTCCTCCTATTATTCGCTATGTAGTCTATCTTCTCAACTTCCCTATATATTATGAGCTACTCAAGAGCAAGGACAATTTCCAATTTATCTGTATACCATTATTCCTTGTGTTGACTGAATAAAGCTAAGAGAATTTTTCCACCACAAAAGATGAACTTGTACGCATATTAAACAAAAAGGTCTTTCTGATTCCAGAGTTGTGGCTCTCTCTGTGTGGTGTGTGTGTTTGTGTGTGTGTGTATGTGTGTGTATGTGTGTGTGACAAACAGCTCTTAAAGAGCTTCTGGCCTCCACTCCTGAATTCAGAATCCTAGATCTTGTACCTCTATCAAATCAAGATGAAAGTCCACAGCCTAAATCATGAAGAGTGACGCCAGTGAGTTTAGAGGACTGCAGGGGAGATCCAACATTGCCAAGCATCCTGTAAAGTCCAGGATCAAAGGGAAGCAGTGGAATGCTTCCCAAAGCAACATTGCAGCCTCTCTGTTTCCAGGATAAGGGATCAATCTGCATCAATGTTTTAGCAGAACTACTGTTCCATTTGTTAGGGGAGCACAGAAAAAGCATATTTATTTCCAAGTGTCCAAGTTACTGAACTGAATAGTGAAGCAAAGGAGAAAGGAGCTGGGGAATTTGAATGTTCTCTGCATACCACGTTCTTCAGCACTTGCAGCAAAAGCGTATTCTTAACAGGTACTCGCTCGGGCTTAGGAAGGTTGCTCCTCTCAGGACACCGGGGCTTGGTGAGACCAACTGTATCCTCCCCACCCACATTTGGAAGGACTGATTCTTGTATCAGTTTAAAAATTGACCTCGCTAATTCTTTTTGTTTAAAAATGAGACTTATCTTTCCCGTTGAACTGAAAGTTGACTTGTAGTATATTGTAAAAAATCCTTGACATTCTTATTAAAAATTCATATTTAAAAAGATAGTTTCTATCTCAAGTGTGATGAAACCAGTGTCCACAATCTTTTTCATGTCATCAATATTTACTGAATTCCAAGGCACTGGACACACTATAGACAAAAGGTGAGGTTTCTGATTGGTGGGAGACACATTTTAAGGCCAGAAAAGAAAGATCTGCCAATATGGATGTGATAGGGAATAAAATACTGATTCAAAAAATTAAAGAAAGAAAGGCACATTAATGATTAATTCCCAAACTGCAGTCAATTACTGAACTTCTGCTGTTTATATATTTGCCATATAAAAACATTTTCTATCTGGCAATCTCTAAACATATCCCAAATAAGAGTCATAAAACAAGCCAATCTCAAGGCTGTGAAGAAGGTATAGCCTGTGTCCTCACTGGTTGCAAGTGATCTGTTGAACACTCAGTTGCTGTTCCCTCATTTAATTAATTCTGATGGGCTATTGATGTACCACAACTGTTTGCCCTAATAATGAGCTCCAAAATTAGAATGGCTACAACCCACTTAGACAGCTGCCACAGAAAATAAGCATTTGAAAATGATCTTGGTCAAGGCACTGGGGTAGAAATGGCTGCATTTCAGCAGCAAATTCTGATGATTATGTCATATGAGTTTTATTTTTCATTTCAAGCATAGTTAACATACCAGCAGTAATGACTGCAAGAACTGTTACTAGCTGTAGAGTTGAGACTGCTACTTCATATCAGTACAGCAAGGATAAACATGTAGCCCGAAGTGTGCTAATCGTGGAGTCGATATAGCCGCATTCATTGAACAATTTAGGTCAGTTCCTTGCAATATTTAATTAGACTAATATATCTGTTTGCAATTAATAGCAGATGTGACAAGCTAATGTGTCCATGTACAGACAAATTAACCTCTGCCCATCAGCTGCTAGGATCTGTGAGAAAGCTGCCATGTTTTACTTCTATCCATCCAAGTCTAAATAAAACTGCAGGATAATTATAAACATAAATGTTAATAGAAAATACACTTCATATGAAGCTCATTGTCTACAGGAAACCATTTTTCAGGCAGGCTGTCAGACATTAACAATCACAACAAGAATAAACATTTGTGTTATCCTTTACTTTAAAATTTTTTAAATAAATTTTACTTTATAGAGCATTTTTAGGTTCACTGCAAATACAAGAATTTCCCACATATCCCATCTCTATGCATACAAAGTCCCCCCAACTTCCAATATACCCACAAGAGTGGTATATTTGATATACTTGAAACTTATACTCACATAATGTTTATGCAAAGTCCATATTTAACATTGGGGTTCACTCTAATGATCTTGGGAAAGTTTACAATAGCAGGCCCCCACCCTTATGGTATCACATACAGTAGTTTCATTGCCCTAAAAGTTCTCTGTGCTCCATTCATTCTTCCTTTCCTACCTACAACCTCTGGCAGACACTGTTTTTTAAAATTAGCTCTGTAGTTTTGCCTTTTCCAGAATGTTACATATTTGGCATCATACATTGTGTAGCCTTTCACACTGGCTTCTTTCATTTAGTATTACATATTTAAGGTTCTTCTGCATCTTTTCATTGAGAAAAACTAGTTTTTTCTTATCCTTGAACAACATTCTGATTTCTGGATATAACACAGTTTATTTTTCCATTCACCTGCTGAAGGTCACCTTGGTTACTTCTAAGTTTGGCTACTATGAAAAAGGCTTCTATAAATATCCATGTGCTGGTTTTGGTTTGGACATGAGTTTTCAACTTCTTTGTATAAACCTCATGGACTAGGATTGCTGCATGGCATAGAAAGAGCATGTTTGGTTTTGTCAAAAATCACCAAACTATCTCTTAAGGTGTCTGTGTCACTTTGCATTCTCATCTAGCAGTGTATGAGAGTTCCTGGTGCTACACATCCTCACCAGTATTTGGTGGTGTCATTGTGGTACATGTGGAGCTACTGTGTGTAGCAACAAAAATATGGCGCTGTTCTATTCCTCTCTATATTTCCATGGGAGATCCAGAGTTCCAGGGCACTTATAAAACATCAAAGCCACTTGCATCTCTGTGACTTCACAAGGGCACCAGCTTTTGGCAACACCACATATATGATGTGAACCATCTTTTCATATGCTTATTTGCAATTTGTCAATGAGGTGTCAATTAAGTTCTGATCCATGTTTTAATGAGGTTGCTTTCTTTATTAAGTCCCTTTACACTTAATAAAATATGGTCGCATATGTTATACTTTTAGTTACCTGTTAATAGAAATGATTCTGTAACTGTTCAAGTATTGTAAAAGAGGTCTCTCAGCTCCTAAGGCACTTTAGTGATTTAAGAATCGCTAAAATTTGACATTAATTCCTTAAAGCATAAATTTCTGTCATGTACCTGAAGTAACCCTCACTTTCCCATTTCAATAAATTGACTACCCATTCTGAAGGAGAATGCAGAAGAAATTTTGAAACTTCCCAAATGTTTCCAGAACAGTAATTTAGAAAGAAAAGGATTCTGGGTGATGGCTTTGTTTGGTTGGGAAGGTCAGAGCTACTACTCCACTGCTGCCACTGCTAATTCTCCCAGGATCCTTCAGAAGAGTCATTGGCCTGCATTCATGAGGACAATTCCCAGAGTGTCCCCCAGCTGAGCCATCTAGTCTTTTAAAGGTAAGCAAAGAATTAGGTCTGGATATGTAGTAAACAGGTTTGTATTTGGCAAGGAGGTCAAAATGATTGCAGGTGGTTTGTAAATGATCATTCATCTTAGGGTCATTTGGTCCAGGGTCATAGAGACTCTTTAAAATGTGACATCAAGACATCACATTTCCTCTCCTAACTTGTGAGCTGAAGTCAGGTCCCACAATTCTCCCAGCAACTCTGACAATTTTACTGCACTTTTCAGCAGCTGTTCCAGGGATCTTCACACTGAGTAGGAGACAGGGTGGTATGCTAAACGCCCTATTCATCTCCACAGACTCAATGCCATAATCCCTCTCCATCATACAATGATTGAAAGTCAACAATGCAAAAGTGGTACTGAGAGAAGGATTTTGGCATCAGAAACCCCACACAACTCAAAACTCCTGCCACGTAAAGAAGCTCAGCTTGAGACATCAAAAACATCAGAGGGACATGGGAGAAGGGCAAACACAACAGAGATAAAGCTCCTGGGATTATTTAGTCCAAGAAGAGGAAGAAATGGGTTTCTTAATGTCTCTTTAAATATAGGGCAGATTATTATTCAGAAGCCGTATCCAGATGTATGAACATTTCTCTGTTGAGGATAGAGCAAGAAACAATGGGTTTTAGTTGGAGAAAGGAAGAATATATATGTACAAGGAGGGGCTTCCTGACATTTGTGGTTATAAAGCATTATAATGGGATACTACAGAAGCTGTCATCCACTTCCCCACAGAATTTTAAGAACACGACAGACACCTCTTGGTAAAAATGGTTTAGATAAAACCTCCCTGGAGGTTGGAGGATGGATCAGATGACTTCTCAGGGGCCCTTTCAGCTCTATGTGTTTATCATTTTAAAACTAGACTACAATGCTCTTTCAGATAAGCCCTATCTGGTAAACTATAAGCTATATCATTTTTTTTCTCCATGCTCCACTCCCTGTCCAATTTTATTTTCTGTTTATACCTTGCTTTGCTGATGCCTACTTGACACCTGCTCTTTGGATATTGTGCTCACATTGCTGTGTGATGCTACACTATGAGGCACACAAACACTATTAAAGATGGATGGGACATTTGCAAGGACAGAGGGGAGACAGTTTTTCAGTACTTTGAATAAAGGCACCATAGACTCTCTGTGCTTGGAAATACAGTCTCTAATAAAACGTGCGATTTTAACAACTCTTTTGCATTAACAATCTTAATTCAAGATTTCAAGACATTTATCTTCATGGTTGGGAAGTTCTTATCCTATCCTACATAGTTTGCTTTTTCTCAGATTTGGCTTTCCTTTGAAGTCACAGCTTCCATTTATGTACAATGTCATCTTGAGCATTTGTGCAGGAGGAGACTGGAGGTGGCTGTCACCGGATTTGTCCTCTATCACACAAGGCAAACCTGAGAGCACATGAATGGTGCTTCACATAGTGAAGGGCTCTTCTGAAACCCTGTACTTTTCCAGTTCCATATGGTTGCCAGTCTTCTACAATTCAGGGTTTAACAAATGCACATTGGTTTTCCAGGACATACCCAGACAATATAAGGGTGAAAATTAAGAGTCTGAAATTTACAAAGCCAACAAATTAGTTTAGGTCACCTGAGAATTGCTTGGTTAGTCATTTGAAAAACTAATTCAATATCTAAGCTGACTGCCAGGAGGAGAAACTTCACTGTATTAAATAGAATCAACAAAACCATGAGTCTGAAATTTAAATAAAATTATCCACATGCAAGATGCATACTACTTACATAAACAGCAATGCATGCACAAATAGCTGATGTGGTTTATAAAATAAAAAACACTTGTGAAACAGCAGATAAAAATTTCCTTCTTTGTGTATGTACATTGATGTAGTTAAGAACCATCATCTTTTAAAAATATTTTGATTAAATTTATCATGAGTTGTCATTAGATAGGGTGAAGGAAAAATTCTGGGGCTATTCTAGTTCCTTTTTGTATTTCCCAGAGAGGAGACCAGAGTCCTGGGGCACTTCTGAGACATCAAAGCATCAGATGGAAGCTGTTGGTGCCCGGTATCAGGTAGTGTCCATGCTAGTATACGCCAGCATGTCTGTTTACCCATCCAGTCTTTGGTCATCAGTCTATGCTTGTCACAGCACTATCCTCCTTGTGCCCACTGCAAAGCTTCCTCAGATTTGTCAGTTGTATCCCAACTCCTCCTCCCTCTCAGAAGGTGAAAATATCGCCATATTGCTGATTTTATACTGGGATTCAGAACCATTTCAGGTGCCTTCATATAGACACAACCAGATAATTTGTGGGATCCAGGGCAAAATAAAAATGCTTGACCCCTTGTTCAAAAATTATTAAGAATTTTGTAATGGTGACAGGAAAACATCAGATCAATCATGAGGCCCTGTACAACAGGACAGGACACTGTACATGAAGCCACTCCCATGTACAGGTGACTTACTCCTGCCTACACACCATCATCTATAACAAGATGCTTGCTGTTATGTAATGCATAGGGCCTCTGTTCTTAGTAACTCAGAATTTTCTGGAAATGCTCTCCAAACTGGTATAGAAATGGTTGGCACACAGAACACAGACCTTTTCCCTCAGGCTCTCAGAGTCCAAGGTATCTTCTTTCTCTTTTATATTTTCTCCCTCTATGTAAACCAAACTGTGAGGTCCATCAAATCTAGGACTCTGACTTTTTTTCATTTATCATAATATATTTGTTGGGGCAGAGGATGGGGGAAATATATTATGTTCTGAAACATTCAATATTTAGATATTTGCAACTAAGCTAAATTGAGGAACAAGCTATCTGTCTCACAATTTCTTTCAATACTATCATATCTGCCAATTCCTATAAAAGCTATGTTGAAACTCAGAAGCTCTGCATGGACTCCCTTTTCTCTTTCCTCTGTGTATCCCTTCCCAAAGTGAGTAAGCAGCTAAATGCACCCATTGTATTGCCAGTGGGTAATAGAAACAGAGGGGTTCTCGGTTCACCATTGAGAGGTTACATATGTCAACCAAGGTCACACAACTAAGCGGCAGAAGTGGGCTCTTAGCCTATGTGGTTGAGCTCTCATAAGGCCATACTGCCTTTTATAGTAAGCACGAATAAATGGCAGTTTCAGTATTTATGATTAAGATGACATAGTGATCACTGGTCCTTACATTTCCTCTTGCCCAAAAGGCACATGCTAGCCAGCAAAACAAAGAGAGATGAAAGGAAGATGAAAGGAAAAAGTGTTTTGTTTGACATTGATTAGCTCATCACTGAAATTTAATGAAATGTGAAAATAGTAATAGAAAGTGGAGACCAGCAGGAGCCCAACATGGCTTCTCTCATTTCTTTTTTGACCATGTAGACCTTGGAACAATACAGATGGTAGATAGAGGCCATTATAGTCAAACAGGGTCCTACATCTATAACTTTATGCTATTTAGCTACATTTATAAAAGTCTAGAAGCAATCTACACTTCATCATTTTCAAAGTTACAAAGCATCAGTTGGAACCTTCTGGTAGGAAGGTGCCTCTGAATGTCATTGTATGCCTGGGTCACTTCAGAGAACAGAGTAGAAGACAACGACCCACCTGGATGAATCTCTCTTCACCCATAAGACTACAGGTGAGTCTCAGTGGTGACATCTGTCATATAAGATACTGAATACAAGCACCAGTGTTGATGTGAGAGCACTGTAATAGTTCAAAACGTAATAGATTGATTTCTTTTTCCTATTGCTTAGATTCAGACAGGAATGCCACAAGGTACATTTTTCACTAATACACACTGCCAAACATTTTCAAGGTTCTTGACAGATATCTACCAACTCTTAATTCTAATAATTCCATAAAGTTGCTACTATTAACTTTATTTTACAGATGGAGAAATGAAAGTACTGAAAGATTCAGTAACTTGCCCAATGTCATATATTTAGAAAAGAACCCAGGCAGCCTGCCTCTAGGATCCACTCTCTTAAAACAACTTATAAATAATTTTCTTTGTTTGATATGTGACTTTTTATTTTTGGTGACATTTTAGAAAGTCACATAAGAGAGCACAGAAAAATTAAAAATACAAATCACTTGTAATTCCACAACCAAGAAATAATTATTAATATTTTAGTGTGTTTCCTCCTAATCTTTTAAATTTAAAATGAGAGTAGACACATGAGTATTTTTCCATATTTTTCAACTTTTAAACTGATGTATAATAAACTACACATACATTTAAGGTACATAAGTTAGTGAATTTTCATATGTTCACACACCTATGAAACAATCACTATAATAAATATACTAATATTTCCATCAATCCTGAAGGTTTCCCAGGTCTCTTTGTAACCCATTGTTTGCTGGAGTTCCATTGTCTGCTCTTTTACACTACAGATTTTATATATATATTGTTTTATTTCACTTGCTTGATTTTGATGTTCATCCAGATACTAGTTCATTCCATTTCGTTACTAAGAATTATTCGATGATTTGGATTGGCCATAATTTGTCAGTCCATTCACCTATTGATGGACAATTGAGCTTACAAATTGTAATTATTACAGATGAAATTATTATGTGTGATTGTATACAAATTTTGTTTAGCACACATGCTTTCATTTCTCTTCAGGTCAGCATGTATTGATTGTATGCATTTGATTATATAGTACATGGTATTTTACATTTTAAGAAATTGCCAAATAGATTTCTAAAGTGTTTACCATTTTATATTCCCACTTATAGTTCCAGTTTGTAAACATTTATATGAGTCAATCATTTTAATGTTCATTCTACAAAATGTGAATTAGTATCTCACTGGGATTTGAATTTGCACTTC
>RJWT010028363.1:0-15242 GCA_004365215.1 Cuniculus paca | reverse complement strand
GTTCTTAGAGAGATGTCGCGTTCTTGCAGAGATCCCTCCAGCTATGTAGAGTCAAACCCTGTAGACCGGAGGCTTCTTGCTCTTCCTCGAGCCGTCTTGCAAATTCTATATGGATTTCATGTTCATCGATCAAAGACACATGAACAGAGAATGCTTTTAATGTGGGTCCCTTGGTATTTTGTTGCTTGGCACATAACCTGTCTGGGAGCACTTTGAAAATTTTCAGTGCAGGGAGGCCTTGCTTCAGAAATGCTAGCTTGTGCATTGATGCGGTGCCAGTGGTCAGACTGAGGCAGAAGTGTTGAGTGTGCTGCCAACACCTTCTTGTTTAGAAAGGTACATAAATACAGCCTTGAGGTTCCCTTGCCGTAAACAGTTGGCTCTTTATTCTCACCTTTCCCATGCTCTGAAGTGTCTTTCCTGTGTTCCTGCTAGCTGTTTATGTATTTCTAAAAGAGAAATTATCCTCTTTGTTTGTGGAAGTGCATGTTTCATTTTTGTCTTGTTTTTATTTAGGTACTTTCACAATACATTGGCTCTTTGTTTATGGAGTTTCTCTAAACTGACCAAGTATTTTCAAATTGTGGGCATATTATTTTAAGAGCTTCCTTTGACCAGACTCTAAAGTGGGAGGGAACTTAAAGGTGTGAGACACCTCTTCATTCGGGCTCCTAGTTTTAAGCACGCAGTGTGCATATCCGCGGTCCTAAAACCCTCTACCTTGCCTTACGTTCCTGAGGCTCGCGGTGGGGTAGAATTCCTTGCACTTTGCTTTGCAAGTTCTTCCATGGTGTGGTCCACACTTGCTCTGACTCCAAACATGCTCCGCCCTGCTGGGCTTCTTTGAGGAATGGGAATAAAGACAGAGGGTGGCCTGGGTTAAGGCCAGGGCAACTGAGGAGTCCTCATAAGAAGCTCAGGTGTGCTCCCGAGCAAATTCAGTTCATTATCTCTTGATGTGCACATAGTGCCTTAGAATGCTATGCCCTAAGAGAGTTACTCAGCCTCGCAGTGTCCTCAACTCTCCAGTGGAATGATGGAGTTTTCCTTCCATTCATAGCGGAGTCACTTCTATCAGAGCTACCTCAATAGCAATTCAAAGACTGGGTAAAATAGAAAGCTGATTACCAGAAAACACTGAGAAGTGACCAAAAAGAAGCAGGACCAGACAGGAATCTACTTCGTGTAAAAGCAGAACAGCATCTGAATGAGTTTTCTGTTCACATGAATTTTGGTTTCAGCATTGACCCTTGTTGGTGCCAGGAGGGATAGATAAAATTTAAAAGGAAATCTAATTTTTCTTGGGTTGGGTGAGTAAAAGAAAAAGTTCAGCAATGCTCTGTAGCTGTAAAATCAGAAGAAAATCCTAGAGAGAGCCATGCATTGAGAGAACACTGCATTGCATGTAAGCTCACATAGACCTCAGTGGAATCTTCAGATGACCATTAGCAGAACAGAATCCAGAAACCCAGAAGGGATCAAAAAAGCAGATGAAGACTTCTGCTGCTGTCCACTGCAGGAGAGTCGAGATTTGTGGCTTGAGCCCTCCCAAACCAAAAGAAATCAGTCAACATTTTACAGAGGAATAAAACAGAATCCAAGGCCAATATAATGTACTGTTCCTAATGCTTGGGGTACAATCCAATATTAAATAAATATAAAGAAATGACACAAAATGACCACATTTAGGAAGAGATAATAAATGGTGACATTTTTACCCAGAAGTTACAGTTAACATGCAAGCATTTTTAAATAGCTGTGATTAAATGTAAAATAAAAGGCTACAAACAAAAGAAAATATGCTGGATTAAACAATAAGATAGGGAAAGTAAATAGAGAAATTACAAGAAAAGAACCAAGTGAAAATTTTAGACTTGGAAAGTGAAATACATGATATTGTGTTAATAGACAAAATAGACAGCATGTTTGGGATCACAGAAGAAGGGTGGTAAACATGAAACTACTTGGAAAAGTAAAAAAAAGAAAAGATTTTTTGAAGAAAGGAAACAGTCACAGTACTCTGTGTGACATTAACAAGAGGCCCGAAATGTGGTACTTGGAGGTTCAAAGGAAGACATGAGAGGATCGGGCAAGAGAAATATTGGAAGTAAGAACGGACAAACATATCCAAAATTTGGGGAACAATCCAAAAGTGCAGATTCAAACTTCGAAGACCACTGAAAATCAGTTGTAAAGAATAGCACTGGACCTGTCATGACAGAACTCATACAAACCAAAACAAGGAGAACTTTCTGAAGAAAGGCAGAGGACAGTGACCCATCACAGGGGAACGGCGGTACAAATGAACGCTGATACTTCTGCAAAATCAGTGGAGGCCAGATAGGAACGGTGCTGCGAAGCGCAAATGAAAAACCGTCTGCTGGGCTCCAGATCGACAGTCAGCTGAAATAGCCTTTCCGGGTGAACACACCACGAAGCATTTCAGATGAACATCGAAGAGTGCTCTGCAGTACTGACCTGTACTGGGAGAAATAGAATAGAAACTTCTTCAGACTAAGTAGAAATCACGCGAACTGGAGAGTGAGCCCTAGAAATGACGTTGTTAATTCTTAGAAAAGAATTTATTTTTATCTTAATTTCTTTACATACATATGGAAGTTTCAGATGGGCATTGTGCCGAGGCATTTGTAATATTCGATTTATAGATATGTGTTGTGGTTTGTGTCTAGATGTCCCCCCAAAGTTTCATGCAGTGATGGGGGATGGGCTTTTCCAAGGTGGCTGGATCTGGAGTGTGTGATTGACTTTTATTGCAATGCAATGCTGGGATGAAGGGTTCTGGGATTAAGGGTGGGTGATTGCTGGATCAGTCCACTGGTTGGGTTGGCATCACCCTAATCCCAGGAGACTGGATATGATATAAGGGACAGGAAGAGCCTTCTCTCACTCACACTCTCTCTCTCTCTCATTGCTTTTGCTGTCTTTTTCTGCCATGAACTGTTGCTCCTCTGCCACACCCACACTGCCTTGGAGCCAGCTGATTATGGACTGAAACCTCTGTTAACTGTGATCTACGTAAACCTTTCCTCCCTTAACTTTAGGTGTTGAGTATTTTGTCTCAGCAATAAGAAAAGTAAGACAGAAATTGGTACCAGGAGTGGGGCCATTGCTATGACATTGCCTCTATGTGTGGCTTAAGAGCTTTGGGAATTAATTTGGAAAAGTTTTGAGACATTGGCCAAAGAGGCAGCAACCATATGCTGTAAACTATATGGAAGACTGTGGTCAGAGCCTGGAAAATCAGAGTACTGATGGAAATATTGTAGGTCAGAATGAGGCTCAGGAGGCTTCTACTGAGAAGGACTACACTGGCTGCTGGATCCCAGGTGGTGTACATGTGCATTTTGCTTGTGTTTAAAGATATTGTCTGGCTGGCAGAAAAATCTCTATGCAGTCTGCCTTTGGGGCAGTGGCATGGTTACTGCTGAGAGTTTTTGGCTGGATCTATGCTTGAAATTAAGAGTGAAGAGCCAGCAGGGTGATTTGAAGCACTTGACCAGGGGGAAGGCTCCAGTGAAGCTATGGGTTGCAGGGGTGAAACAGAGGAGAATATGGTTGATGAGAAGAACAGAACAATTTAAAAAAATGATCTAAGGCTTTTCACCAGAACAGAAGAGTGTATTTGAAATGCAGGAGATCCCACAGGGCATTTTCTAATGTTGGCATGCCCTGTTGTTAAAAGTTAATGGGAAGCAAAGATTGTGATTGTAAGAGCTTTCTTAATATGATTTTGATGTAGTTTTTAGATACGTGTTTGTAATCAGGTTCTTTAGTCAAGGTATTCTGGTTTTAAGCTTGAATTTTGAGTACCCTTTGAATATTTGTTTCTGGTATGGAAATGACTGCAATAAGAATTGTATAAGTGTAATTGTTTTGTTAATGTAACTCCGAATAGATCAAGACAAGCTAATGTTTCACAAATGTGCCACTAGAGACTATGGTTTAAGGAAATGTGTCTGATTATCAAGTTGACTGGGGTGAATTGTGGTGGATTGATTAGTGGCCAAGTTGTAATGCCCAGCGGAACTGATTTGGCATGATGCTGGGTGTGGAAGGGTTGTTGCCAACAGCACAAAAGAACTGGAGGGGAAGATGGTACACTGTTGATTCTCCTGGAGAAGCTTGTCATGCTGGTTTACCTGGTATGAACTCAGCTTGTTCTCATCACTGGAGGAGCTTGGTCCTCACTGTCACTGAAGTTGGCAGCAGTTCCTTTCTGGGGAACTCTAGTCCCAACTTTGAGTGTCGATTCCTGGCTCCAGTGCAGATGCCTCAGCCTGCTGGCACAGATCCTTCATCCTGCTGGTACAGATTTTCCAGCTTCCACCACTGACCTTTGGGCCTTCCCAGTACAGACCTTGGATATGAACTTGTGTGAGACATTGTCATGGGCTGCAGGTCTTCAGCTAGACTTGTGGAGGACATTGCCATGGGATCTGGACCCTCAGCTGGATTCTTTGGGTCTTAGTGTGTGGACAGATCACCTACACTGTTCTGCATTTGACTTTTCAGGTGAATATGATAAAATCATCCTATAAACTATGTGTGCTGTATTAAATCTATTCCCTTGTAAACCCTGACTATAACAATATGACAAGTCTCTACATAGCACATATGTAATGTATGGTGTATAGTGCAATGGGAGTGCACGGTGCTGAGGTGCTCATGTTATATTAGGTGGTGTAGCATTAATTCCTAATGAATTCTGCAAAGTTACAGATACGTCTTACACTTGCTGCAGCAATACAGCAATCACATGGATGATGATGTAGAGGTACAGCTAAAAACAGAATAAATTGATGGCAGTGGAATTCCAAACAAATTTGCTGACCAAAGAAGCAAGTAGGGAAAGGAGAAAAGATAAGTGTGACATAATTAGTAAAACATTAGGCATAAATTCAGCTATGTTCATAATTGTATAACTGACTAAACACACTGGTTAAGAGGCTAGTGTAATCAGAGTAAGTAACAAGTAAGACCTAGTTATAGGCCATCTATAAGAGAAACTCTTAAAATATAAGGACATACAGGTTAAAAATAAAAGGCAGAAAAGTTACTCTGAATGAATCAACACTGTAAGGTTGAGTGGCTCTGTTCATGTTATTCGTTGTCAATTTAAAGATCCTGAGAACCACCAGAAACCTCAAAGTCATCAGATGGTGCATTTATTTGGAATGCATATGGCGGCAGTCATGACTGTGTCCATACTTCAAATTCCTGAAAACAGAGCTGATGGAATTTAAGAGAGAGAGAGGCAAGTTCTCTTAAAATGAACCAGTGATCGCTGGGGGACCAGTAACACTGATCCTGGCTTGTTTTTTTGTTTGTTTGTTTGTTTGTTTGTTTGTTTTTCTTCTTTTTTTTTGAAACATCAAAAACACAGAAAATATTTCTTCATCTGAGAAGTGTGTGTTCACCTCAGGTGCCCATTTTTGGATTGAGTCTTTGAATTTGTGGGGCCTGATGTTTTTCAATTCTTTATATGTTCTAGATAGAAGTCCTTTGTCAGAGGGACAGCTGGCTAAAATCTTTTCCCATTCTGTGGGTTTTCTTTTCACTGTGTTGCTGATTTCTTTTGAAGTGCAAAAACTTTTTACTAAGATAAGATCCCAGTTGCTGATTCTTTGAGGTACTTCTCATGCGGTTGCATTTTGTTCATGAACTCTTTGCCTACCCATGTGTCTTCAAGATTTCTACCCACCTTGTCTTTCAGTAGATTTAGCGTTTCTATTTTAATATTCAGAATTTTGATCCATTTCAACTTCAGTTTAGTACATGGTGATAGACATGGTTCTAGTTTAAGTCTTCAGCATGTGGAAAGCCAGTTTTTCCAGCACCATTTGTTAGAGAAGCTATCTATCTTCCAGTGAACATGTTTGGCCCATTTGTCAAAGATGAAAGATAAGGTGATTGAGTGTCTTTGTAATTGTGTCTGCATCTTCTAATCTGTTCCATTGATCCTTAGGTCTGGTTTTTTTTTTTTTGCCAGTATCATGCTGATTTTATCACTGTAGCTTTGTAGTACAATTTCAAATCAGGGATTGTGATGCCTCCTGCTTTGCTTTTGTTGCCCAGGATTGCCTTTGCTATTCTAGGTCTCTTTTGTTTCCAAATGAATTTTAGGAATGTTTTCTCTAGATCTGTGAGGTATGTTAATGGTAGTTTGATAGACCTTGCATTAAATCTGTATAACAGTTTTAGGAGTATGGCCATTTTCACTATGTTGGTTCTTCCAATCAAGAGCAAGGAATATCTTTCCATTTTTTGATGTCCTCTTCAATCTCATTTTTTAGAGTATTACAGTTTTTAATGTATAGATCTTTTATATCCTTTGTTAGATTGATTCCTAAATGGCAAATAAATACATAAAGAAATGTTCGACATCACTGGTCATTCTAGAAATGCAAATTAAAACAATATTGAGATTCCATCTTACTCCAGAAAGAATGGATATCATCAAGAAATCAACAATAACAAATGCTGGGGGGCTGTGGGGAAAAGGGACCCTTCTCCACTGTTGGTGGGAGTATAGACTGGTGCAACCACTGTGGAAATCAGTGTGGAGATTTCTCAAAAAACTAGGATTGGAAGTCCCATTCAATCTAGCTATTATCCTTCTGGGTATTTTCCCAGAATTGAAAACATCATGCCACAGTGATATATGTGCACCTAAGTTTATAGCAGCACAATTTTTAATAGGTAAATCTTGGAAACAACCCAAATGCCCATCAGCCATGGAATGGATAAAAAAGATGTGGTATTTTTACACAATGGAATACTACTCAGCCATAAAGAGGATAAACTTGAGACTGTTATAGGTAAATGGATGCAACTTGAGACCATAGTCATAATTGAAATAAATCAAACTCACATCTGTAAATATCATATTGTCTCCGTAGTGTAAAAAAAAACTGAAAGAGTAATAAGATCCAAAATGTACAATAGATATTGTGAAAATGAAAGGGAAAGAAAGTGCTCTAAAGGAAAGAACAACTCAGGGGAAAGGAGAAAAGGAAGAAGGAAAAATATTGTATGTATATAGGTATATGTATTTATGTGTGCATGTGTATGTATACAAGATAGATAACTACATTAGTAATCTCTGTAAGTTCATCAAAAAGAACAGTTTGTGCTTTCACTGTTTGATCATTTTTATGCCTAAATCTTGTAACCTGAACAACTACTTCTAAGATAATGATATGCAATATAATAACTAGTGTTAATTTCCTACTTTTTTTTGAAATTCTGTATCATTTCTATCTTTTTTTTGTTTTGTTTTTAAAATTAAAAAAAAACACAGAAAATAGAAGAGGACACTTTTCATTTCATGAAGCCAGCACAACCCAGATAGTAGTCTTAATGAAGATATTAGAAAGAAAATGATTGACTCCATTGCCAATGAATATAAATGCAAAAATCTTTAATAAAAATATTAGCACATAAAATCAGCCAACACACGCAAAACAAAACATGCATTAACTATGGTTGGGTTTATCTGAAGAATACAAGATTTGTTTAATATTTGAAAATTAATCAGTTTGGTTCACTACATTTACATAATAAAGAAAAAATAAGTGAAAGAACTATTTGGCAAAATTCAACACCCAAATTCTCAGCAATTTAGAAGAGAAAGGAACAGTTTCAAACCAATAAAGGATATATTTGAGAATGATACAACTAACATTTTATTTATTTGTCACATATTAAACACTGCAGCCTAGTCTAAAATTGGACACTTCTATTCAGTATTTTACTACAACGCATACAATTCAAATGAGGCAAGAAAAAAATAATTGAAATGAAATAGAAAAGAACAAGTAGGTTTGTCTCTTTTTCAAGGACAAATTACTTACATAGAATCCCTTAAGGGACTGATTAAACAACAGTAGAACAAACATGACTATATCAATTTTGAAGCATATGAGGTCAGTGAAAAATTAATTGTATTTTTATATAATGGAAGGAAAAAATTGGAAAAAAGATAGTAAACATATACTTTCCTTTACAATTTTATCTAAAAGTCATAAAGTATTTAATAACACATTTATGAATACATTTAACATGGTGCTGGGAGATACTTTTCTTTCTTTTTTTTTACTGAGACAGGGCGGGGTGGGTCTTGCTATTTTGACCAGGTGGTCCTTGAATTTGCTGTTCTCCTGCTTCAGCCTTCTGAGATGCTGAGACTGTAGGCATTCAACACCTTGCCAGGCTGAAAGGTGTTTTTTAGAAGACTAAAGTAAATGAAGTAATATAGGTTACACAATATTATTCGCTTAAGTAAAATGCAAAATTATTAAGGTAGAAATTCTCTCGAGATTGTTGTATGTATTTAATCACTTTAAAGCCAATTGGCATTTGGTAGGAGTGTATAAACTGATTATAAAATGTGTATTACAAAACACAGTACTTAGATTGATCTTGCAAAAGGAGAGCCAAATTAATGCACCTACTGTGGGTAGCTTTAAATAAGGGTGGGCACGGACACAAGGACAGTGGAGCGGTTGCTAGTTCTCCCAGAGAGCTGTGTTTAAGGCGTGACCCCAGGTGCTGCTCTTGGGAGGTGTTGTGGGCCTCCGGGACCCGGAGCCTCTCTGAAGGTGCTCAGGTTATTGGGGGTTTCCCCAAGGGAGCCATGAGCCTCTGCCAAGTCCTCTTTGTGCTTCTGGGGTCCTAATGTGCCACTCAATCTGACACGCATGGCTGCCTTCACCCCAGGGCCAGGTGGAAAGGCTGCCTGACCTTGGACTTGAGCTTCCCACTTGATGAGCCTGAATCTCTCTTCAGTGTATAAGTAGCCTGGGCTAGGTATTTTGTTATAATAATGGAAAGCTGATTAACACAGGAGTCCATAAACAGACCCAGCTAATAGAGTGATTTGATTTGGGGCAAAGATGGCAAAGATGGAAAAGTATTCTCAAGAGTAACAGAAAGTCTTAAAAAAAAAAAGGTGCTCAAACAGCTATGTATACATGCCAACAAAAAACACCTCTATGTCTACCTTACACCATCTACAGGAATGAAATCCAGATCAATAATCTAGCTATAGCAAAATGTAAAGCTTCATATGTAAAGCTATTACGTGCAAACAAAAGAACATTTTCCTTCCTTAGAGCTGAAATATGTAATGTGTTTCTTACACAGGACAGAAAATAATAACCTTAAAGGAACGAACAACTCTTTCTCCCCAAAACCCTCTATTAAGACTATGAATGGGTAAGATTTACACAGGGGAAAATATTTACAAAATATGTGTTTGACCAAGGACTTTTATCAAGAAACAAATCCTACAGTCCCGTGATATGAAGAGAAAGAACTCTTTCTTTGATATGAAGAGAAAATTGAGACAGGGACAAATGATCTGAACAATTTCACGAAGAATGACACAGATATGCCATGAGCACATGAAACAGGCACTACTTCATCAGTGAATAGGGTGATGCAAATTAAAACTACAATTCAATAACGGCAGTTACCTACTAGGCACCAGTTATTGTCGAGGTTGTCATATAATGCATCTTCCACCCATTTTGGTCAGTGTGCAAAATTATATAACTAGTGTTTGAAAAGATCTGACAGCTTCTTCAGAACCTAGCCATACCTGCTCTGTGATCCACCATTCACTTCTAGGTTTGTACTCAAGAAAAATGAAAGCATGTGACCATGTAAACCTTTATGTAAAACATTCATTGCAGCCTTATTCAAAAGATAAAAACTAGCAACAAGAGAATGGTTAGACAAACTACAGAGCAATAATTCAATGGAATATTGAAGAATAAAAAGGAATAAACAACTGGTACTTACCACATGGATGCACCACAAAAACATTAAGTAAAAGAAGCCCGTGGGAAGAGTACTGTGATTTGTTTTATGTGAAAGTAAGACTCATGATGAATAAAATGAGAACAATGGTTCCCTCAAGGGAAGAAGGGTAGGGGAATTCCTGGAAATTGGGTGGTTTCTTTTCCAATACATTGTAATATTTTTATAGTGGCTTGTATCTCAGATGAATGGATTTGACCAAAATTAATGGATGGTGCCAGAGTTCCGTTGTACAGCATAACTATGATTAATAACAATATTTTGCATACTGGAAATTTGCCAAAAGTAGATTTAGGTGCTGCAGCTACATTTTTTAAAAGAAATATGTGAGACAATGAATATGTTAACATGCTTGAGTCTAGTCATCATTTCTCTTTGCATATATATATATGAAAACATGCTATGCACTTTAAGGACTTAATTTTAAAAGGTTTACTCATATAACTATATGCACAATTTTACATCAAAAATGAGTCATAAAAATTCAACTTCACTTAATGACATGCTTGATAAAGTAAACTGATATCTGCAAGTTACTTTGAAATACAAAGGAAAGACAATGAATTTATAGATGGATAAATAAATAGGATTTAGATGTGTTATAAAGGAAATAATAATGCTTGTTGTAAGTTTTTGTTCCCTGTTCAATATTTTTCAACATGTTAGGAAACTTTCAGACCAAAATATTGAGAGGAAATTATCGAAGTGGTCAATATATAATTAAGAAAGTTAAATAAAATGTGTGTGCTTATAATGCAATGTGGAACTACACCATGTGGTTTTGTGAGAATTAAATAAAGTTATTCTGAAGCAGTGTCCAGCAGTGTCGCCGGCCTGTTCCCGGTCTCACCCACCGTCGTTCGTGTTTGCCAGGTGGTGCTCGTTGTTTTAAGTTAGTTTGGCTGCTGCTGAGGTGGGTGGGGAGAGATGGGCGAAGCCACAGTGCTGGCTGGATCCACACCTCAGTACCCTGGTAGTTTATTTCCTGTGTCTGCTGGACACTGGACACTGTGAGGTAGTTGGCGCCCACATTTCATCCCAAGGCTCCAAGGAGCTGTATACCTTGGCTGCAAATTATACACTTTGCACAATGGGTAGGGGAACCCAAATGCTTTCCAGTACTTTGTTCTCCCCATTTCCTAGGGAAGTGTTAATGAATACATTGTATCATCTCTCCTCAGCCTAGCAGAACTCAGCCCATCATGACAGAACTAAAGGCACATGCCTGGTGAACCCCAAAGGTGTGAATTTGTCTTTCAGGGTCACGGGGGGCCCCGTGGTTAAAGGAAAATGATGGCTGATAGGTAATTGAAAAATGTAACTTTGACATTTAAGGAAAACCTACAGAGTCAGATGATGGCAGTCCACCTTAAACAAACAAGGACTGTAAACTGTCACAAGCACTTATTTTTCTTTGTTCTCTGGTATATTTGAAATAATTCATCGTGATATGAACTAAAAATCCCCCAATTGCAATTGCAGTGATTATATTTTCTTAATTGAATTTTTTAAAAGCAACGACAATGAAAACATTCTTCTTTTAAAAGCGCTAATAGAGTAGTTTTAAATTTGCAACCATTTTGTGCTACCTATCACTCTGTCTTATGACTCTAGTCCTTGTGGAGCAAAAATATTACTCATTGTATTATTTTTTAAATACCCATTCCCCTTGAATTCTACTAACTGTAGATATAACAATAAACCTAAAGGCAGACCCAATGCATGAAGCAAGGAAATGTAGGTCTCATTATGAAAGAAAAATAATGTGTGTGAGTCAGTGTTAGACAAAAAGAAACGTGCCAAATTTAGCAACTTTGCCTGGTATTTCTCCCAGTATTGTGACAGATAGATGTGATTATGACTGGATTGGAAGGGAAAATACTGCCCTCATTTTATTTATCTCAGTTTCTTTTTTGTGGCAAACCAGTATTGTAAATTTTGATTCACCCGTGACAAGTTTATAGAGGCAGTTGAGAGGTCGAGGAAAAGAGAAAAGTTAAATTATTGATTTAACTTTTTTATGGATGGGAAATCAAACTAGAGTCATAATTTTTAAAAGAAACCATTTGAAGGTCCCGGAGCTGTCGGCCTCCCTGCCTTCTGTGTCCAGCTCTCCCACACGCATCCAGATTCTTCCTTTCTGCCTGCTTCCCAGATTCGCCCCAGCACAGGCACATGTCTACACAGATGACGATTCTAAGTGAATTCATGAATTCTGACAAATGTGGCAGAAAGACAATGCACAGTTAACTAGATCCTATCACGTTTGCTACAGGGCTTCACTTTGGAACAGGAGACAGGCTAATCAAATAAGCAGCTGACTAGGACCTGAGTGTCGTGTTCCCCCAGGGATGTGTTCAGGTAGTTAACTGGCTATCTTTAATTTGTTCAGACATGTCCATCATATATGCTGTATTCGTGACTGTCACAGAAAAGCCTGCAGCCAGGGACTTTGTAAATCTATTCATGGGTAGAGTGATCTGTTATCCCTGTGTGTGTGAGTGAAGAATCACTTTGGAAAAGCAACTGAAGGTAAGGTTGGGCGTGTATGTGGATGCAATGGAGAAGCTATTTCTGTGTCTATGTCTATAACAGCATCCTTTTACATCTGTTTATCTCTTATACAGATATCTGTGCATGGAGCGTCAACTAATTTATACAGTACATACATAAAGGGTGACATCAGAAAAACAAATATATTAATAAATATAGGAGATAGGCAGATAGATAGACAGACAGACAGATAGGCAAGGAGGGAGGGATCATCTCGTCTTTGGCTTTGCAGGTGGAGTTAGAAGCACAGATGAAGACACAGCTGAATTGAATACCCAAGGACCTGTGGATTTAGGGTCTGAACCTTGTCCGCCCAGGCACAGATGCCTTGTGCCATTGTTCACATAAGTCACTTCAACTCATCCCTTGGGACTTAACCCGGCAGTCACCTGCTCCCTGGACTCCTCTGGAGTGCTGTCCCTCCTTCAAGGTGACCACCCAGGATTCCTGAGTAGCTGTTGGGCAGTTGTAGGGAGTGTCTTGGGTTAGGTCTTGTCTTGGTCACTTTTCTCTCATTGCTGGGACATAACACCTGACACCCAAAATTAGGGAAGAAAAGGTTTATTTAGCTTACAGTTTTTGGAGATTTCAGTCCATAATCAGTTGGTTTCAAGGCAGGGTGGCATGGCACTGGGGCAACACTTTAAGGCAGCAGCCAGAGCAAAAGGGAGAAAAAAGGGGAAAAACAAACCTCTTCTCCCTTATATTGTACACAGGCCATTGCCCCCCAACCCCAGGGTGGATGTAGCACTCACAAAATGTCCTTGCCCTCCTTTGCACAGGATGAGGATATTTACAAAGTAAATACCCTGGCTCCCTGCTGAGTCTCTCAGTTAAACTTCTAAACTTCTCAAGTTGACACAATGTATAAACCATAACAGGTCTATTTATGTGATTTTTTTCCCTACAGTGTCTTGAGGCTCTTAATTATATATACTCCTCTCTTTTATAATTGAAGATTTTTACTTCTTTACATACTTTATCTTAAATTGGCATCATTGGCATTTGTTACAAATGTGATACAGTACACAGTACAAAAAAAACAAAGAAAAAGAGAACTTTCCCTCCCTAGTCCATTCTTCCAGAGTCCCACTGGACACAGATTCCCCATACTTTCTACTGTTGAATGGCCTGTGTCTTAGAATTCCCCGACTTAAAAATGGCCAGATATCTGGAACATGAGAGTTAACTGAGAACTGCCTGTATAACTTCTTGGATATGGCCTTTCCTTTAAGTCAGTATTCAGATGACAGCCATCAATTTAAAATACAATTTGGTTTTATTATGGACAGATAAGGGCAAGATTTGCAGAATGAGCAAATACAAGGTAATATAAATGCAAGGGTATAGGGAGGACATAGAAATATTTAGAGGATGGATTAACCCTTCCACATTTAGTGATGAATGTACAAGGTATCTAAAGCTATTGATATCTCTTTGCTCACCTTCTCATTAAAATAAGTATGATAGGAAAACAACTTTATTAAAATTATTGCAGTGATACTAGCCAAAGCAACTAGTTAAGAAAAAAGCTGTAAATATTAGGGAGGAAGTAGATATTTATTATTACCAGTATAGTCTCCAATGCTCTTATTATAAATATTTTGTATATTAGCAATAACCAAGAAGATCAAGAAATTATTAGAACCAACACAAGAAATCAGTAAGTTTTCCTTATTTTAGTAAATATAATAGAAGGGATTCTATTGAAAATATTTTAAAATATGCAACATTTTGAAGTAAGTTAGTAAGAAAAATAGAAGACAAATGAAAACCAAAATCATTCCTGAGTGAGTGTGCGCATACCATCTTATTGGATGAAAATGATAAGTAGTATAACAGGGCTAGTCTTTGCCAAATTCATTTATAAGATTAGCACACTCAATCAACACCTCATTTGATTGAATTAATTACCTGTATTTTATCCTTTATTTGAAAAAAATCTTAAAAAGTTGTTGTCAACTATGGGTTAAAAATCAGTAGGTCATTGGCTGTGGTGGCATGTGCTTGTGTTCCAGCTATTTGAGAGGCTGAGACAGGAGAATTGCTTGAACCTAGGGGTTCAAAACTATTTGGGCAAAGTAGCAAGACATCATCATTTAAAAGAAGCAGTGGATAAGTGGAAGGTACTATGACTGGCAAAGCTTTTGTGAAAAGCGACAGGAAATGATTAGGATTTTGTGGATCAAGCACAAATGCAACCATAGAAACGATATAAACAAAGGTGCATGGTGTTATTTCAATAAAACTTTATTTACAATCAAATTAAAAATTTATGTAATTTTATGTGTAATAATATATTACAATAATACATGATGTTTTCATGGTGGTTTTTACATGTTTTCTTCCCCAGTCATTTAAAAATATAAAAATCATTCTTAGCTCATGGGCCATAAAAAAGGATACAAGCTTGAATTGGGTTGTGATTTATAGATAACCAACCCTGAAATGGATTGAAGAGAAAAGAAGTCGATAGTAAGGTATAATTAGTTAATATAAAGAAGGTATCACCAAGCTCTGAAGAAGAAAAACAATTATTTAGTAAATAGTGTTAATAATTCGCAGCATTGCTGAGGCAAAAACAATCCTTGCACACCTTCTGTTGCCATCTAATACATAAAATAAATTCCAAATGAAGAGTTAACTGTGAAATAATGAAGTCATTAAAATTAAAGGAAATTGAGCAAGTAGATCTAACTGATTTTCAAGCATTTTAATAGTCCTTAATGATAGTCATTCAATAATCACACAGTTGCCTTGACCTTTACAGAAAGCTAATAACATCAAATTGCCTTAGGTCTTCCAGGTCTACCTGCTTTTATTTTATAAAGGATTTTGCTATTATT
>RJWT010028362.1:0-15230 GCA_004365215.1 Cuniculus paca | reverse complement strand
CCTTTTCAGCAATCAAGGTTTCAGCTCTATCTTTATAGTCCACAGCTTTCCAACCAAACTCACATTTTAAATCACCATGCTGGGCTCCTTGCTCTTGATTTCCAACATAAATCTGGCTAAAAGCCCCCAACAACAGCCATGCCACTGCCTCAACATTTGACTGCCTTGAAATTTCCTTCACCAGATTAATCAGGCCACGGCCCTTAATCTCAGTCTCAGGCAGTCTCTGGACATGAGCAGAATGCACACAAACTTTCTGCCAAGCCATAATACACATCGTGTGGAGTCCAAAGACCAATGCAGTCCTTCCCAGCAGAAACCTCCCAAGCCTGGTCTTTACCAGCAGGCTTTCTATCAGCCTTCTGGTCTCCTGAGCTCTGACCAGAATCTCCCCTACAGAACAGCCTAAGCTCTTCCAGGGCTTCTATTTCTGGTGACATCTCTGAACCTTTCCAAACTCTTCCCACAAGCCATTCCCAAAGGCTCCTGAACCATATGGTCAGGTACGGTCACAGCAACGACCCCACTCCTGGTACAAAAGTCTGTCTTGGTTACTTTTTCTCTTGTTGCTGAGACAAACACCTGACACCCAGAATTAGGGAAGAAAAGGTTTATTTAGCTCACAGTTTCTGTGGATTTCAGTCCATGATCAGCTGGCTCCAAGGCAGAGTGGCATGGCTGAGGAGCTGCTGTTCATGGTGGCTGCAAGCGGCAAGAGCAAACCGTGCCAAAAAGGAAAACACGCCCCCATTCCAACCTTACATTGAATGTCGGCTCCACCCCTGGGCGGGTGCAAGACTCACACTGCCAATCCTAGCACTAGATAAGGAGTCAATCACAAATGCTAGATTCAGCCACTTTCATGACTACATGAGGATTGGCGGGGCCATCTATATACAAACTGTAACACTCTATGAGTGTTTTTTAAAGAACAACCTTCAACAGACCAAAGAAGACAAAAAGTCGTAAACTCAAGGGTATGATGAACACAGTGCTGCACCTGAGGCCAACTAGAAAAAAATAAAAATAAAACCCAAAATCATTTTTAGATGTTTTTGACATTTAAAAAATAAAATTTTATTGGTCCAATAAAAGAGAGTGGTTTGTAGCAATATTTTGCTATAGTTTCTGAAAACATCTGTAGGTTTACTCCGTATTTTTATATGCAATAGGTACATCTTTAATTCAGCTAAAATCTCACTGAAAATTACATGAAAGTTAGCAGATCATATTTAAGGTCATGTCTTCATAGTCTAAGTGGAAAATGGACTCATTGATTTAGATGAATATAATCCTCATAACTGGTTCTGACCAGGTAGGCGGCATAACAAAGCTGAGATATAAACTGTAAGCAGTATGTGATTTTAATCAGATACTTTGGATTTGCTTTCATCAGATCAAGTAGGATATGCCAACATGGAAATAAATGTCATGAAGAAGGAGTGCACTATACTGACAGATTTCTGGAAACAGGCCTGGCATGACACAGAGGCCTGGGGAGGCACCAGGATTGCTCCGGAGGCAGAGGCCATGAGGGGACAACGTGGGCACCCTTTATTGTGCTCTCCATGGGAAAGAAGAGTGAGGTAGTATAAGCAGCTTGGTGCTGGTCACTTGGAATAACTGCTTTGGCCATCGGGAACACCCCTAGTTGTCAGGGACCTGGCCCTGGGTTGACTAGGGCAGGTGGCTATGACCCGAAGAGTGTGAGCCTGGTAAGAAAGATGGTTAGAGCTATGGGTTCTGGATTGGCTCATCGGCATGGGTGGGTGAGGAGGTGAACTGTTCACACTCTAGGAATTGGCCGATCCAAGGAAGGCTGTCCCTCCAGGGTCAGCAAGTCCCCAGATCTCAAAGTATGAAGATACAGAAAATAAAGTCTGAGTTTGTATATATATGTTTATGGCAACATTCTTCTTGGACTTCCTTGTGTTTCATACAGAATTTTTAAAATGTTCTTTTTCACACAGTTTCCAAAATTACCATTCATGTTTGTCTTCTCACCTCCTTACCCAAACAATCTTCAGTGCCAGTCCCTGTCCCTTTGGACGGTATCCATATTGCTCTCACCATCCTCTCAGCCTGCCTCTTCTTCACCTCTTTATTCCTTGGTGGAGCTGCCTGCTACCCTTCACCTGGCACTTGCTCCCTGTCTTCTCCTCCCAGCTGTGCTGCACGCCTGAGGCAATCTACTCTGCTTTCAACACTGCTTTCTCAGGTCATTGGGCTTCTTGCAAGTTTGCAAAAGTTGCTCTTTTTTCTTCTCTTTGAAATACCAACTCAAAAATTTCCAATCAACATTAAAATATGTCTTCTCTATCATTCTAATTTTCTTAACTATCTTCAATTTTCCAAATACTCCTCTTTATACAAAGCCATTTCCTTTGCAAAGCACTTGCCCTTATTCTCACCAAAATCCTCTTTCCACAGATTTATAAACATCAGTTCCAAGTGGATTCTTCTGCTCTTTATCATAAGTGCATCAGCCTTCACCTACCTTGGATGCACCTTGAGGGCAAGACTTCTATTTTCATCTGCCATCAGCCCAGGTCAGTACTTAATCACTCCTGTCATCCCTCATGCTGTTCTGTCTGCCAAAAACACTGTCGCAGGCCTTATCCAATTGGAAATCATCTACCTGTGATCTGAAACACAGCCCATTAAAGGCCTCTGTGATGATGCCAGGTAGTAACTGTTCGTCCACAAAGCCACAGTGCTTTTTCTGAACACAATAGTGCTCCGGGATTTGCTCTAAATCACCTACTTTCACCTCTGTGCCCACCAACAGGGTGCAGGGGCAGAGACCACTCTTGCCCTTGGCTACATCTCTGTGGCCTGACAGACGATGCCGTGCATCAGAAGTGCCCAACACATAAGAAACTATCTATTCGATACCAGCAAGCACAATGACAACACCTCCTCAACAGATGCTTTCTGGAAAGATTGCTGTAGTATTCAGTTTGGAATCTTTTTCTGCTTTTTTTTCCCTTAGAGGGCACTTTACATTTTACTTACTAGTTAGCCAATCCAATCTATTCATTTGAGGTGTTAGAGCTGTTAGATAATTCACCTCACCTCCATAATAATTCTTACAACAGATATATAGAATTTTTTACCATTATCTCTCTTGTATCTCTTGTTCATAAGTTTTTGAAGCAATTTAATAACCATTTCCCTCTAGTCTGCAACCAATATACTCTCCTAATTGCAATAGACATATAATGGATCTGCTTATTTTTCTCTCTAGATCTATATTTCACTCTCTATTTATAGTCTTTCAGTGTTGGCAGGTGTGATGTTTCATCATTTGAATATATCATAAAAAGGTCGTTTCAAAACGTTATATACCTATATATATAAATATAAATTTAGAATCTTCTATTTAAAATGTTGCACATAAGAGATATTTTCAGCAAAAGAATAAATCTGAAAAACTACATAATCCAAAACTCAGGCAGCTTGATTAGTGACTGCATTTTTATATTTCCATTTTATACCAAATCGCAACAAATCAGTTTGAATCCTAGACTCACTCCTGTTTGTCAGGGAAGAGTCATCTATTCAGGCCATGTCAGTTGATCACTATGTCCAACAACAAGCCTACTCATACAGATGAACTGATTTTTATTTTTTTAACGAACTCTTTTGAATATTTTGAACACCTTATCTGCATTCATAGTAAGACACATATATTTGCAAAATCAAAACCTCCACACTAATCATATTTGTCTCCCAGTCTGCAATCTTTTGTGGTCTCCAAATGTTTTATCTTTGCTTTTACATCCTCACTGTATCTTGCTTTGTTTTTCCTTTTTGTCCAGCTTTATCTCCCTTCTGTGTTTCAGCCCTCTGTACTCCTCTGAGAATCCTGAACAGTCTGCACAGTTCCGCAGGCACACATGGCAATGCTGTCCCCCTCACCAGTTGAGCTTACTCCTAATCGTCCTTCCAGAATGTGCTTGGTTTCAATCCTCTGCAAGACGTTTGCAGCTGTCCCTAAGGAGCCATGACAATTTCCTCCTCTAAGTCCCATGTTGCTCTCTTCATACATCTATTATGACACCCGATGTGCTTTACCCATTAATAGCTATTTGTTTTATTTGTATCAAGTACACTCTTACTACATATGGCCTGGAGCTTTACTCACAGCACAAGTTCAAGGAGTGTTTCCCGAACATTTCAGTGGAGGCAGACATTTTTTCATACAAACAAAACACAACATAACAAGCACAGATGTGGCCAACATGCATGGAAAAGATCTTATAGCTCTAAAGGCTATCTGAGGCCATTTCAAAATGGTTAGGGTTTGGGCGGATCCTAAGACCCAGCACAGTGAGTAGCTCTTAAAGATATTTTCCTGCATGCCATGAACATTGTGCTGCTCTCTAAATCCTATGCCGCTGCTCCTTTGCTGGTTACCGCCCATGTTATTTAAGTAGACATGCGGAAGTCAGTGTGACTATGTTGTGGGCACAGACAGAAGAGAGGTAAGACAAGTGCAAAAGCAAAGCCAACAAAACAGGAGGTCCAAGGGGTAAGCCAGGCAAGAGAGGCAAGAACTTTTATTAAAGTGCCCATTTTGAATGTAAAGAAATATATTCTGATCATTAAAAATAATAGACCTGAACATTATGTATTCAGAAGAAAAAGAGAAGGAAATGTCAAAGTTGACTCTTGTTCAAGCTTTGGTGACTGAGTATTAGATATGGTTACCAAATAAAATACAGCATATCTAGTTAAATTTGGATGTAAATGATGAATGAAACAGTAAAAGATGACTAATGTTTATCTGAAATTCCAACTTAAGCATGTGTCCTGGCTTTGTTGTTGCTTTTGTTAGGAAACTTGCCACCCCTAATGGCACCATGTTTAATAACAGACAACAGAAAAGAACAAATAGGTTGGAAGAGCTAAGAGATTCACCTTGGACATGTGAGTCCAGGTTGCCAGTGGGACACTCAGGTGTGTGTGTGTGTGGCAGAAAACTGCTTAAGAGGCCAACAGAGGCAATGGGACTGTAGCATCATCACTAGATCTTGGAAGGTGGGGTCAGTGTGGAGCAGTGTGTACACCACTAGGCTGGGCGGACTCTTGCAGAGAGGACAAAGAATCACTGAAAAAGAATGAGAAGGAGGACAGAGAATCACTAACAATGTGAATGCCTGGTAAAACAAGAACACAGAAAACTTCTGGAAAGAAAGAGTTGTAAGCAGCTTCAGAATCTACTGAGGTATAAGGCATTAGATGACACAACCAGGTCAGCATCTTGGATGTTAGCAATCTTGATCTGCTCAGATTCCATAAAGATGGGTGAGAAGCCAGTGGTACATGCTCTTTCCAATGCTTCAATCCTCAATCCTCGTAAACACTTGATCCTGAACTCTTTTAACTGCAATTTCTTTTATGTAAATTATATGGTTATTATTTTCATAAGAGGATAGTTTTATGAATCAATATATTAATCCCTGCAAACAAGTGATGAATAAGAGTTAGACTATAAAATGCAAATATTTCTTGAGTACCTGCTATGATCTAGCTAGAATCTTAGGTGCTGCAGTTAAGCTAAGAAATGCTTAAGCAACTCCTAAAGGTCTAAATGCCAGAGTTAAGAGCCAAAAATTGAACAACCTAACTACTGGTCCTTGAATAAACACTAGTCATGGCCACTAGTGGTCAACAAATATCAAGTGTTTAATGTAAGTGTAAGTGCAAAGTTTTCTGTCTCTACTAACGTCAGGGACAGTGAAAGCCATTTTTGAATCTTACTTCTAAGTAAGCAAAAGAGTAACCCTATAAAAGTGACCTATTCTTACAGTCATCATCTTGATGGATTGCTATGTGCCTGCTTCAGGGAGTGGCAACCAGGGCAGCACCTCCCACCTGCACATTTTCAGTGTACTTCGGATGATACATGATATCCAGGCCTTCCAGATTTTCTCGTTAAAACCGCATATAATAAAACAAAAATAACGATGTTTTACCTACTGTGTAACCACCTGTCAGAAAATTTATGAACAATTAGAAAATAAAAGTACTTTCCAGGGAACAATTTGTAGAAGCAATAAAATGCTCATTTTTTTCAGAAATATAATAGGACAACAACTTTACACTTTTCCCCCCAAAACAGTTTTTGCAGTAATTAATCAACTCTGTTTTGCTGTTGTTTTTAACATTTCAGTTCTCCGAAATGCACCAGATAGGTGCAGCTACAGGCAGTGAACGAGCCATTTAAACTTTTCAGGAGAAGCAAAGCTTGGAGAGTCGGGGCTGCTTCACGTTTCATAGATGGTCACACTGCTCACTACACTTAAGTTTAGGCACAATGCTTGTTGGGTTCCACCACTCAGAGATAGATGTCGACCTTTCTGTTAGTGAAGCAACATTAAGCCCAAGGCATTCATGCAGAACACCTGTGCTTTCCTTGTTTTATTTTATTAGCAACTGATTTGAGGCTCCAATCACCTACAGTGATCAAAACTGAGAGTAATAATTTCTAAAATTTATATAATGCTTTATTTTGGATGAAAAGTCCTTCTGCATTATCTCACTAAATGACTTCCAATGTAAGTTATTATAATCTAAATACTGTAAACCCTTTTCCTGTCCTCCTCATGGTCCAGGAAATTTATATTTGTAAACGCACTGAAACATTATTGGAATCCTCGTGAGTTAATTCCAATCTATCACCTCCAATGCAAACCACAGTTCTAATAAAGACACTAAGCCAAATTTATAGTTACGGGGAGCCAAGAGGTCCTGAGTCTGGTCTAGGTGAGGATTCAAGAACAAAGGCCTTGCCACAGAACCTCATCCAGAATTTATTCATTTGTGAAGAAGGGAGTGGCTCAAAGATAAGTGAGGAGAATGGCAGGAATTACATGAGTCTGTGAGCTAGGCAAAGCTAGGAGGCCAGCAGGCACCTCTGTAAGATGCAGAGAGAAGGGTATGCAGAAAGATACCAATCTGCATAACTCAATTGGGGTAGCACTTAAATGTGTAGGAGGCTGTTGCTTCAGTTCCTGATATATAAACTTTTGTGCCCTGGAAAGTCATAACCTCTCATCTTGAGGCTTGAACCAGGTTGACATTCCTGTATCTATGTGGCTGTGCCACCCCGCTGTGCTCAATCACTTATAGGGAGACAACATGTGAGGAAACAGGAAACTGTCAGCTGGCTTTAAAGACTACACATCAGTACCTCAGCTAGCTCTATTTCTATTGCTTAGAGCCAACTGAAGGGAGAAGAAAATAGCTTAGCCAGCTTTGTACATATCAGTACATGGAGATAGGGCCCAGTTTAACTAATGCAGAGGTAATTGTTCTGCATTCAAAGAGAGCCACTCAAATGGTCTTCTACAATAAGTACTATTTCCAGTTTAGAGTTGATGAAGTTGAGACAGAGATAAAATGAGTTGGCTTTGGTTTTTCCCTCATCATTCTTCTTGGAGCAAAGCGCAAATTTATTTTAGGAATATATTGGATCCATTGGCAGTTTGTGTTCGGCTTAAATGTTCATTCTCTGTTTGATAATCATTTTAATTGTAACTGTCAGGTTTAAAGATGGAGACAATGGAGTATCTCTTTTCTAGTAATTGGAAATTGGTCTTTTTCTTATAAATTCTACAAGATACCTTAGAAGGAAACCTTATATTGTGACTCCTAAATTAAAGGACTCAATGCACAAATCCTAAAGCTGTGCATTTTGGTGCTTTGGCGCTCTTACTAATGAGTTTCCACAGCAAACTTGAGATTGACTTCATAAAATCTCAGGAAGGGAGGTGTGTGTGTTACTGAGGAGTTACTTGCCTTTGGAAAAGGACACAGATTTTAAATATACAAGATGAATGTTCATATGGCCATCAGCTCATGCACTCACCATACGGGTCAAGACACAAATATTCTATCATTCTAGAAGGTTCTATTATGTTCTTTACCATTTAACATTTCTCAAAAAGATTTTTGCTGATATGAACCTCTTGAACTTCACACAAATTAATTCATCTAACAAGCATACTTTATTCTTGGATTACCTCATTTAATATAGTATCTGTGATATTTCTCCTGTTTTGTGTTTAGTAGTGTGTTCCTATTTTATTTCCATGTGGCTGTTCACTGTACACATTCTATAACGTATTTGTTCATTTTGTTAGATGGACATCGGAGAGACTGTGCACCTGAGACCACTCCCTGTCAGGAAGCACAGAGTCAAGTGTATTCACGGGGCCTCGCTCATCACAGTCATCTTCCCTTGGTGCAAGTGTATTCGCAAGGAGTGAACTTTGCAGATTTCTTGTTTTAGGCTGTTGTAAATAAAGCTATTATGGACCCTTCTATTCATGTCTTCCGCTATGTACGTGCACTAATTTGCATTCAGAAAATACCTAGGAGTTGAATTTGGAGCTAACAAAGCGAAGTTGAATTTGAAGATACCAAACCCGTGTACATTTTGGTTTCTTAGAAATTATGAAGCGGTTTTCTAACATAGTCAAGCCAATTCCCAGCAGCAATGTTTGAATGTCTCTGTTGATGCTTATTTTCACCGAGACAGTGTTGTCAGTCTTTTGAAATTTTAGCCATCTGGTAGGTAAGAGAAGAGGTTAGCATTTAAACGCTTACCATATTAAATATGCCAGTTTCTCCAAAGGGCTGTGCATTACACATATTTTAAAGTGGATCTTCAGATTTTGACTTCTTTGACTCTTAAACCCGGGGCTGTCTGCTCAGCCTCCTCTGCCATGGAGGCTGCCCAGCTCCATGATGATCCTGGGGCTCCACTGTCTGAGCTCTCTTGCACCTGTGCCGGGTCCAACCTCAGGTGAAACACAGTGCTTCAGGACATGGGCTCTGCCTTCCCGAGTGTTGTGGCAAGGGCCACGTATGACAGTCCCAGGTTCTGCAGAGTTTAGTGCTGGTGAACACACTGGCACAGCAGGAAGATGACTGTGATGAGCAAGACCCCAGGTGAATACCCTTGCCGCTGTGCTTCCTGACAGTGGGTGGTCTCAGGCACACACTCTCTCTAGAGGCTGGGCAGAGACTTTCTCCACCACTGAGTAGAGCCACTTGAGAAGTTGCCCTGTTTCTCTCCCCTGCTCTGTCATCGCTTTATCTTGTTCCCCATCCTTCTCCTCTCCATGCTCTTCCATCTTCATTCTCTCTATCCTGGGATTCAGCATGGACATTTAATTGCTCCTGTGGGATCTGTTTTCTAAGAACCCAGAACTAGGAATGCAACTAAGAAAACATTCCTTAAAATTTTAAATAAGCTTGATTAATATCACCAATTTGTTCAATTTCTAGAGGAGGACAAGGGTGTTAATTGGATACCAGGACCAAGACCAAGTAATGAAACAAACTTACTTGAGATTTTGAAAAACCCTGTTCTAGTCTGAACTTGCATACCTGTGAATTTTGTTCATTAATTCACGGCTTAGGCTCAGACTCAGGTTTATGTCCTGGGATGCAGTAGATATATCAGAGTTATATAAGGTTTCACTAAAGGAACCTTAATAACTACATCCATCATGTGAAATTGTCTACTCAGTGGTTGCCATTCAACAATACTGGTTTTTCTTCCTTTTCCATTTAAAGAAGCCATGCTCTAAAATTAAGACATTGTTTTTTCAGTACTATCCTGACAATCATACCATTATCAGTAAGATCCCTTTTAAAGTGACATGCTAAAAAAGAGTGGCCTGCTAAAGGGCTTTGATGTCCAATGAATACCATAATAAAATAGTAACTTGATTATGCTGTTTCCCTCAAAGGAGAGTGTCGTCCTTTTGTACTTAGACCATTTTTTCCCAACGTTTTCATACTCATTCTTCCATTTTCTCTATAGACCTGATTTCAGCCCTTCCTGGAGCTGTCAGCATTCATCTACTCATTCATAATTTATTCTTGAAGTTCCTATTAAACACTATGCACTATGTTTGGTACTAGGAATAGCACAGTGAACATAAACATCACAGTCCCTAGTCTTATGGAACTTGAGGTCTAATGAGGAGAGATATTTGTTACAAAAACAGGAAAACAGAGATGATAATAGAACAATTCCTCTGAGAAGACTTGGGAATGCTACGGGATTATACAATGGAAGGTTTTGTCTACTCGAGAAATTGGAAGGAGACGTTGCTAAGGTAGTGATAGGTGAGATGAGATCTAAAAAGACACTAAGAGTCAACAAGGTGAATGGGAAAGGACAAATATTTAGGGAGGAAATGGCAAATGTACAGATCTTGGGTAGGAATGAGCTGGAGAAAGCAATGAGAAAATAACCTATTGACTGGAGAAGTAGAGGACCTACCTTCACATTAGGCTGGAGAGGCTGCTTGGGTCAAGGGCCAAGGAGGGAAGGCCACAGTGGGTCTGTAGGGATTTTACTAGAAGTGATATATTCCTACGCACTCTGTGTGTGTACGTGTACAGGAACACATGTGTGCAAGTATGTGCAATGATTAAATCATGAGACATTATTGATGGAGACCATCTGGCTGCACAGGCATTTGGAGATGGTCAACAGGAGACCCGCACCGGTTCTCAGGGGAGTTGTGAGGAAGGGTGAGAAGCCAGTGCTTAGTGAATGCTGAGTTTGGGATGACCAGATAGTTCTGGAGATGAAAAGTGGAGATGGCTGCACAATCTTTTCAATGCACTTCAAGCCATGGACATGTGTACTTGAAAATGGCTAAAACAGCAAAACTTATGTTATACATATTTTAATAAAATGTAAAAAATTGGAGACAGATTTGGACAAACAGGTTAGTAGGTTTTCGCAGATATTCCATGACTGACCATGGCATCCCTATACCAGATTGTTGGTTAGTGCACCATCAACAAGTGGACAGATTTGAGAAATACATTTGAGGAAAGAATGGTGTTCATTTAGCATTATAGAGACAGGCTAGTAACCAGAACCTTAATCCACCCTTCCTAGGTACACTGCGGGCTGTATGTTCCAGCTGGTCAGAGAGTTACAGCCAAAGAAATGTGAGTGGCCCATAGACATCCTTTTGGTTAGAATCCTGGTCCATAAAAGAAAACACCCCCTCTCCAAAAACAAAAACATACCTTTGGTTTTTAATCTCTACCTCACTCTCCAGTCTGCCTACTACTTGCCTATGACAAAAACTGATGTTGTCTTCATCTTTGAAGACTGCAGTGCCTTCACTAACTTGTACCCTACAAAGACAGCATGGAACCTGTCCCTCTGCCTCTCCCACCTCTGAAAATTACAACAGATGAGGTGTGATCAAAATATATAGCGAACATTTAAATTTTTAAATATGTCACACATCGATAATAATCTTCCTCAAAATACTCCCCTTCACTTGGAATATATCTATCTCGTCCCTCTTGCCACTTTCTGAAGTAGTTCTGGAAATCCTCTTTCATAAGTGTCTTTAGTCATGCTGTTGTACCTTCATCAATATACTGAGTCAATTCAGAACATTTACTTCCTTTCATCATTTTAACTTTGAGGAAGAGTCAGACATTTATTGTGCCAGATCCAGCATACAAGGTAGATGAGGACAGAAAGCAATATTTTTCACAAGCCTGACTTTCTACTGATCACATCTCATGAAGACACCCCCAAAAGAGGACTTCCAGAACTTCTTCGGAAGGAGGCAAGAAGGATGGGATAAATATGTTAAAAGCAAGGAGGGTACTTTCATGGTTACTAATGGCAATGTAGCATTTACTATAATACATTTTTAAATTTTAAATATGTATATTATGGATCATAACTCATATGAGCAAACAGCATAGTTTTACTGCTTCAAGTCACTAAAGTCTTAATCTGTAAGACGCTCGAGTTACTTTACTTGATACTTGTTACGGACTGCATTGCTTCCCTCCAAATTCACATGTAGAAGTGCTAACTCCCAAAGTACCAGTTTTTAGAGATTGGCCTTCAAGGACACGACTAAGGTCAGACAAGGTCACAGTATGGGGCTTGAGAGATCCATGTATTTCTAAGGAGTCTTAATCTAATAAGACCTTTGTTTCTAAGAAGACATGACCCCAGATCCCTCTCTCTCTCTCTCTTTTCCTCCATCTACAGCCACACATAGAGAAAAGCCCATGGGAAGACACAGCTAGAAGGCAGTGATGCCTAGTCAAAGGCAGACATCTCACCTGCCTTGCCAGTACCTTGATCATGGACTCCCACCCTCCATAACGTCAGAAAATAAATGTCATTGGACTCATCTAATTTGTGATATTTGTTATGGCAACCCAAGCAGATTGACACAGCATCACTGCCTCAAGGGAGAAAAGGAAGTAAGGTGTCCAGGACAACGGTCAAGTTTCAGGCTGACAGTCCTACAAGGACATGGTGCTGATCACCAGGAGAGGGACTCTGGCTGTTGCTCAGGTCTGAGTCCAATTCTGGATGTGCTGATTTGCAAGTACCCCTAAGACACTCACTCCCAGAGAAGATGTCAAACCAGTCTCCTTGGAAACTAAATCAACACAGGCAAGCCACACCACAACGTGCTTTACTTGTTAATCAGCTTAAAGTTTTCTCCATTTTATGAATGCATTCTTCCTCAAGAATGAAAATTTACTTGTACTTTTCTCTACCCCCACCCCAGTTTCTAATATATGATGAGATAATCAATGTACAAGAAACAAATAAATCAATGAGTAGGTAATTTAACTGATTTCTTAAGAAGTGGTGACTGGGTATCCAGGGGATGTAAACCTACTCAGAGTATCATAGGATATTCAGGGCAATGCTAGACTAGTAGTTCTGCCATTACATTTCTAAAAATGATTATTTTTTCTTTCACTTTAAATGAAGAAAAAGAAAATTCCATACTGTGACTATTCGTTTCTTTGTCAATGCCCCTGATCTCCATTAAAAATAAGAGCCAATATCATAATTAGAATAGGGTTCAATATAATTGTTACACAAATGTTATTGAGAGGTCTCATCCATTCTGTACATTTTAGGTGCTCAAGTGGATAAAGTCAATTTCCTCCAAGTGTTTAACATAAAGTGTGAGGGGTACAGAAATGACAGTCATATACCAGGCAGAAGATGGTGCTTTATACAATTTTATGTTCTGTGTATAATAAAGGATGCAATGCAGGAAAGATGACCTCATTGAATATATTTTCACACAGACTCACATTAATAAATATTTGGTGAATGAACACATGAACAGACTAACATCAAGCTACATGTTATATTTACATACATAATGATAAATCATAAGTTATATATTTTCCATTTGTAGAGGAATAAATAATGTATTATAGAATGTGTACTCCTAGGAATCTAAATCTAGAATTTCAGAGCAGAAATGGATTTCAAAGACCACCTATTCCAATTTTACTATTTTATACAGTATGAAACAGGTGCTAGAAAGTTGATCTTGTGCCCAAGTAACAGACACTGGGTCAGTTGTTAGATGTTTTGACTTGCTGCACTATATTTGTATCACCTCTAGGAAGGGAGCTCAGCTCTTGCACTGAAAGGGCTCTGGCATCCTGGCACCACTCTCTAATGCTCTGGGACCCACAGCAGCTAGAAGAGGCTGGCTGGCAGCACTTAGGAAACAGCTAGCTGAAGAGGAAGCTCCAGCAGCTTGCCTGAGGGCAAGCTATGGAAATTGAGAAACAGCATCAAGTTTTTCACCGAACTGTGAAAGCAGAAGCCCAGCTGGGTGGTTCTGGTACTCGGAGCTCTCATTGGGACACCTGGATCCATCATGAATCCCCATAACTCTCACTCCCACATCTGCTCTGGAAAAAGCACTCAGCATAGACTGCCTTACCTGGTTGTGTTCTATGGGGCTTAACATTGTCCCTGAATCCAAACAGGGGCTTTTCACTACCAAGAATAGAGCTTTGCATAATCATCAGGTTTGCAGGCCAACTAAATGTAAATATATGCAAATGCACTGGCAAAGTTGGTTTGGCCCTCAGGCCTTCCAAAGAGGGCTTCCCTGCTGCAAAAGTTGAGTGCTGCCTGTCCAAAGGGAGAAGGATTAAAACTGGTAGAAAAAGAAGGGACAGCAGATAATTTCAGAAAGTAATAGAGTGGGGAAGGAGAGGTAACCACAACCCTCGCGCAAGTAAAACCAAGACTTGGGTAAGAAGCAAAGCTCTATTAAAGACGCCCTGCCTCTGCTTTTCTCCCTAGTAGCTGTGGCCTGGGGAGCATTTACTCACCAAAGACAGAAAATCACTGCAAGGCAATAGTTTCTGAGGAAAATGTGAGCATGGTCCTGATTGTATTACACCCAGAGATTGTTTTCCCCTTCCCAAAGTCAGAGAAGTCTATAAAACGACTCTTGCTGCAGCCACAATAAGCATTTTGTAGAGGATGTTTGTGCTAAACCTCAGAAAAACCCTTTTACTCTGACAAAGTTGCCTTCCCAAGTGTTGCACAGACTTTGGACCAGGATATTAACTATCTATCCATTGATCAATCGATCTATCTCCACCCTGAAGTACTGAAATATGGAAGACATACTAAAAACCCTCAATGACTAGCAAAAAGCCATGAGCCATGTGGGTGGGGCTGTAAATACTGGTTGTTGGCTTGGCAGGATGGAGGAAAGGATCAGAAGCCCCAAAATCAGACAAAGAACTTCAAGAATTATGTTTAAAAAAAAATAAACCAGACAGGGATACAAATACTGTATGACCTTCTCATAGGTAAAATTTTGAAAAGTTGATTTCAACGAAGTTGAGAGTAGAAAATGGCTATGAAAGACTTGACACACAATAATTGCGCATATTTACGGGCTACAACGTACGTTTCAAGTGAAAACAAATGAAAAGAATTTACGGCTTGTTGAGGAAGGCCTGGAAGTTAACACCAGCCGCAGACTCTAGAAACAGCTATATAATAAGTGATTCGTAGATTATTTTTGCATACACACATATGCCTAAATCAATTTGCTTCAGTTCACTTCAACTAAATATTTTCATCTCGCTCATCATTAAATATTTATTGATTACTAGTGATGCACCAGACACATTTAATAAGCATTTCGAAGCATCTAATTCATGTTAGCCTTAAGTCATATAGAAGTAGTCAACAGTTTTGTCTATGCAGCAGTGATGATTCTGCTCCTCTCTTCCCAGTGGGTGGGAGAGTCACCCTGTATCACAGTGGTCACAGCATCATGTAACAGAGCCATCCCCAAGAGTCTGGAATGAAGCCGGCTGACACAAACACCACCTCCAGGCATTGACAAGGGAAGCCCTTGAAC
>RJWT010028360.1:0-15239 GCA_004365215.1 Cuniculus paca | reverse complement strand
GCTGGTGACGTGGGAATTCTGGTAATTAGGAGGAACCTGTAATCAGGGAGGGAGGGGCTGGTGGTCCAGCTACAGTGCTGCTGTGATGTCCAGCAGAATCTTTTAGGACAGAAACCTTTCAGAAATATTATCTGTAACATTTTAGGGTATATTTTAAAAGATGAGTTTTGTTTGTTTTAACACAATCGAATTGTCTGGGAAACTTTTTATTTCCCAGATCCTATATCTGAGTCAGAATATTGGGGTTGAAGGCTGAAACATTATCTGGAATTGTTGATTTGGAAATTTGTGATGAATCCTGTCTGTACCAATGAGAGATTCCACACCTTTCGTCATAGTCAGTAGTCTGCTGGGGAGCCCCTGAACTATTGAATGCAAAATCCCTGCCATAAAGTGGGGTAATTGTTTTTCTTCAAAGGCAGCACCTGCCAACTGTCCAGCCTAAACTTCCCAACAGAGATTTTTTTTTTGTAGTTTGTTCAAAATCTGATTTAATTGCTAATATTAAATCTTAAAAACTTAAAAAACCTAATACCCCTCCTTACCCTAGGAAAGAGAGTAACCTTTTAAGAATTCTTGGGTCACAATTTATTCTAGGGATGACCTACTCCTTCTTACAGCTACCTGGGGACAAAGACTTTGTATCATGGCAGCAGGATTTAGATGACTCCGTAAAGCCCACACAGCAGGCTCGGCCCACTGTTATCCGCTGGTCTGAAGGAGGCAAAGAAGTGTTCATCTCTGGGTCCTTCAACAATTGGAGCACCAAAATTCCACTGATTAAAAGGTGAAGACATGTGTCATGGTTGAGTCTACAGGGTCTGGGAACTAACTTCCTTTAGAATAGAAACCAGGCTCCACCTACTAAGAGCTCTCTGACGAACGTGCCCCTTTCTAGGACTACTTACTTACTGTATTTATGGTGTTATTTTTTATCCTCATGAGCCAGAGATGTTTTACTACTTAGAATTATTGCCTCACGGGTGTTCATAACAGCCGTGTGGATATATTCTTTAGGAGAGTGTCACACAAATCTTTTTCGGTATTTGCAAGAAGCCTTCTGTAACTGACTTGAGTTCAATTGCTTTGACTTCTACACTAAAGTCAGATACAGCTCTGTAGTAATATTACTGCTTTTGTTGTTGCTGTAGCTGCCATTGTTTTGCAAAGCAATAATGAACTATTTAACCATTATTAGAATGGTCCATTGTATGGTGAGTCATTTTTTTTCTTTTTTTTTTTTTTTGTGGCACTGGGGATTAAACTCATGACCTTGCGCTTGCCAGGCAGGTGCTTACACCACTGAGCTAAATCCCCGGCCCTTGTCTTTTTGAGACAGGGTCTCGGCTATGCTGTTCAGGCTGGCCTTGAGCTCACTTTGTAGCCCAGGCTGGTCTTGAACTCGCAATGATCCTCCTGTCTCAGCCTCCTGAGTGATGGGATTACAGAAGTGTGCCACGAGGCCTGGCTATGGTGAGTCATTTTCTAGAAAAATTTCACCAACGTATGGACAGAATACTTTGAAGCATTTTTGTGTCCTAAACCTTCCTGTTACTTTATTTATACTTATAAGTAATCAAAAATATCTATACTAAGGTATTTCATTTTGAGGAGTCAGTGTCTTTATTTTTCACCAGATACTGGTTAAAGCAAGTTATTCCTGGGAACGGGGAGGTGTTGGCAAGTACATGTCCAAGGTGATACAGAAAGGAGAATGGGTTTATACATTATTTTTTCCATGAGGAATTCAGAGGCTTAGGAATATGAGAGGTCACTATACTATGATTTTCATACTCTGTTTTCTGAAAAGAACTTGTTTGACCTGTTTTCTTTTGTAGCCATAATGACTTTGTTGCCATCCTGGACCTCCCTGAGGGAGAGCACCAATACAAATTCTTTGTGGATGGACAATGGGTTCATGATCCATCAGAGGTAAAGTCTTCATGAAGGATAGACTTTGATTTAGCAGCCTCATTTTAGATATCATTGATACCAGGATTGATAGACAGCCAATGCTAGAGAATTCTCTCTTGATAAAAGATGGAGGTGCTATGATCATTTTTAACTTTAATTAAAAAGTAAAATTACAATTCTTTTGTATATAATCCAAATTATATTAAGTTTTTGGTTAAAAATATTCTTTGGTAGAAGACCTGTGTAGTACTTTGGTTTCCTGTAATATTTTTTCTATGACCTGGGATAGATTTGAAAAGGAGACTTAATAATTTTTTTCTATTTACTCTTTCAGCCTGTGGTTACCAGTCAGCTTGGCACAATTAACAATTTGATCCATGTCAAGAAATCTGATTTTGAAGTATTCGATGCTTTAAAGCTAGACTCTATGGAAAGCTCTGAGACATCATGTAGAGGTAATTTGGTAATATTTGCCCTTTCTTTCTGTGTTTTTCTTGTGTTAACATATTCTTTTCCCCAAGGTGTTTTTTAAAGGTTTGTTTTATGTTTCCATTTCTTTTCAGGAATCTTCTAAATTCTGTGTATATTTATATATCCTATAAACAGTTGGGTCCCCTTCTTTGCAGCAAAAATATTTTAGTCTAGTGCATTTTATTTCAAACTTTTTAACTGGGATTCATGTCAGGCATTTGTTTTGCATTCCAACCTAACACACATACACACACACACACACACACACACACACACGATTTTTAACACAGGTACCATGGTGTAATGTTTGATGCACTGTTTTCTATTTTTTCTTTTCTAGACTACTTGTAGGGTATAGCCTATGTAGTTTGAAAAAAAATATTTCTAGTAATATTTCAGATTTTCCATTGAGCTTTGGTGGCATCACCCAATAAAAGTTAGACATCCCTGGTTTTTTTCCTTAAGCTGCCTCAGCTTAACTTGCCAGTTTGAGAGATCACTTGGCAATTCAGTAGTTTTATGAGACCCTGCAAGTATAGTACTCTCTGGGGGAAAAAATGGGTTAAAAATTAAAAACCACGTTTCCTTTGTATGTAATTGAAAATTTGCGTGTTTTTGCTTCAAAACTGTTAAAAGAGAGGGAAAGACCTGTATACTTTTCTTTGCTGTAATTCTGTTGTTTTCAAGGCCTTCTTTTCTTCTTACATTTACATAGTACCAGGAGAGTAGCTGGCAAACCATGTTCATAGTTGCAGGAGCCAGCCTGCAAACTGACCTATGGGGTACAACTAGGAATGAAAGAGAGAGACAGATTTCCAACCAAGGGGTACCAGCTCCCGTCTGAAGAGGACAAGAGCCCTGGGAGTCTAGAAACTCCCATTTTCATTAGGTAAAACAAGGCAATGTAGCAGTCCAGCAGTCTGTTTCAAGAAACTATAAATGATTCATGAGGAACAGAACAACTTTACACCCCGTCTGTCATTTTCTTTGTTTAGCCTTTGGCTGCTGCTGTTTTGCCACAGGCCTATTAGGAGTATCAAGATTGCTGCACAAAACATGAGAGGGCCCAGCTTTCTACTCCCTTTCCTGTCCTAGGAAAGGTAACAAGGCCTCACATAGTCTCCCACACATAGTTACTGTTTTCATTATTTTACAATAAGAGCTATGCTTCTCTAAAGAACTATACACTATTTCCCCGAGCATGCTTCTCTACTGTGAGTTCAAGGCCTGCTTCAGCTGCTAACTAGTTATACCATCCTGGACAAGTCCTTGAATCTTTTGGGTTCTCAGTTCCTTGACAGTAAAGCCAGGAGCTTGGACTCAGTGATTCTCTGCAATCACAGTACTTTGAGTGAAGTATATAAGAATCTCAGGGCACCAGGTGCCCTGTGAAGTTTCTGAAAGAATAATCCATAGTATAATAATTAATCTATTTAGGAAAAATTTGAAAATAGTTGTTTTCGTTGTATAAGCTTAATTAAGCTGTATATTCTTGGATGGCAGAGACTTAAAGGGTTTAAAAATAATGAATTATGCAGCCTCTTGTGACCACATTTTTGCATTATAAGATTCTGGCAGAGCAATCAAAAAGATAGGCAATCATTACATAGCGAGAAGACTAGTATACTTTTGAAATTTCTCTGTTCCCTGTTCCACCCAATTTCATTCCACTGAGGTTAGACTTACATTTTATTAGGAATCTATAGATAATTGGTTTTAATGTGCACACAAGTAAAACCTAGCTACATTATATGACTTTGGTCAAATCATTTAACCAACTTGTATTTTTTTTTTAATGATGAAAAGTAAATAAAAACTGTTCTATGTACTTCGCAACTCTGTTTTGTGGATTGTATGACTCAATAATTGAAGGTGTTTTGAGAAGTTTCAAATTCTATGTTTTTAAGGTATTACTTAATATCACTATTACTCCTGCTTTGTCCTTTTCTTCACATATATTTAACTGAAATCTGAGTTTTTTAAATGAACTAGTTATCAAGATCATTGCCAGTGAAGACTATAAAACATTATTAAATTTTTAAAGTTTTTAGTCATTTATTTTTCATTTCTTTGTTTTGAGACAAGGTCTTGCTATGTAGTTCAGGCTGTCCTTAAACTCACCATGCAGCCTTGACTGGCCTTGAATTTGAGGTGATCCTCCTGCCTCAGCCTCCTGAATCCTGGGGTTACAGACATGCACCACCACACCAGGCTACATTATTAAATATTTTTAAACAAAAATTTCATTTTTGTATATTTCCTTCTAGTCTGTATACTTTTTTTATATTTTTGAAATATAATTCACATAACATAAAATCCACCCTTGTAAGTTGTACAATTCAGTAATTTTTAGTATAGTCACAATTATACAACTGTTACTACAGAAATTGTTACTATTAAAAATTCCAGAGTATTTTTACCACCCACCAAAGAAACTTCCCATTTCTTTTTTTCTTTTGTCTGTCGAGCACAAATCTACTTTCTGTCTATGAGTTTGCCTCGTATGGACATTTCATATAAATAGTCATACAATTTGTGGACCTTTGTGTGTGGCTTCTGTCACTAGTATAGTTTTCAGAATTTATCCGTGTCGTAACTTGTATTGATACTTTGCTTTTATTTATGACAATAAAATTCCATGTTACAGACATACCATTTGTTCAGCTGTTTATTGTGGGTAGACATTTGGATTGTTTCCATGTTTTGGCTATCATGAGTAATGCTGTTATGAACATTCAGGTACGAGTGTTCGTGTGGATATATTTTTATCTTGGGTGTGTACCCAGGAATGTAATTTCTGGGTCATAAGGAAACTTTATATTTAACTCTTTGGGGAACTGGTAAACTGTTTTCCAAAATGACTATTGTTTTACATTCCCAGGAGCAGTTAGAATACTGTAGTATGAAGGTTTCAGTTCTCTCAATACTTATTGGTCTTTCATTTTGATTATAGCCATCCTAATAAGAAATTATATCTCACCGTGGTTTTTGTTTGCAGTTTCCTAATGACCACTATTACATTTTTTCCTTAATGCTGCAATTATTATATTATCAATTGTCTTAGAACATGTAACCATATTTGTTGCTGAGGTAGAGAAAAGAGGAGATCTGACCTTTTCACATTATTTGAAAGTTTGTAAGGCATTTTAATATCCATTATCTCTTCGGTTTCCTCAGACACATTCTGAAAGAGGACAAAGATGCTTGTTTTTATTTTACAGATGAAGCAATTGATCATATAAAGGTGTTTGTCCCGCCATGCAGCTGATTAGTAGAGTAGCTCCTCCCTGAGTCTAGACCTTTGGTCCCCTCATCTCTTCATGGCGTCATGTTGCCACGCTGGGGAACTTTGTGCTTCATGGCCAAGATGACTTGGACTTTCACTTTTGGTACCTTCATATTTGTAGATATCCGATAGGCTATAAGTTTATGATCCATGGCTACTTCCTTATTGAATATTAGTGGACATGTGTTGATAGCTTTCTCCATGTATTGTTACTAGTTTTTCCAGCTTTCCCTCAATTTGCATAAATATCTTTCAGACCTTTCCAGCTCACCCCCAGGGCCTTATGGTCAAGAAATGTATGTGTTTCGATCTGAGGAGAGATTCAAATCCCCACCCATCCTTCCTCCTCATCTGCTTCAAGTTATTCTTAACAAGGACACTAATATTTCTGTGAGTATCCTGAGCATGTAGGCATCTCTAGGACCATCTGCACCAAAATTCAATAATTTTAGAATGAGATTATTACAAAGGCATGTTGAGATTATAAATCACATACATAACCAGTAGCATTGTACTTACAGATTCCTTTTTGCAAGACTGAATTTTGACTTAAGAAGCTGATATCACAATTTATAATTGTCTCTGTTCCTAATGAAATCAGGCCCAAACTATGCTACAACCAATATCTCCTACTTTTGTTCCAACTTGAGATACTTAGGTGGATATACAAAAGGATTACAGACTTTTTTGCTTATGATTTACATCTCTAATCATTGTAATTGATTCCCACTAATATTACCTTTGCCATTTAACACAAATCTCCCATTATTTGTTGTACACAAGACTTTGTTCCAGCTCTGTTAAGGAACATTAGTAAATGTTAAGGTTTAGTGTTTCTGCCCTGGACTGAAAATTGTCCAAGTTTTCTGTAATGGGAATGTGTTGTTGTATATATTAGGGTGGTTACATTATTTAAAGAAGGTGGATCTGATTTGATTTGATTTGATTTATTTTTTGGTACCGGGGATTGAACTCACAACCTCGTACTTACCAGGCAAGCGCTTGAACCACTAAGCTAAATACCCGGCCCCTAAAGGAGATATATTTTCTAGTTTATAGAGTTCTTAGTACTCCCAAAGTGTTCTGAGAAAGCATTGACTATTTAGCTTTGCTGTGCCTTTAATCCCATTAACTGATTTTTTTCCCTCTCTCTTAGTGTGACCCGGCCTTACTCCCTGAGCCCAACCATGTTATGTTAAACCACCTCTATGCATTGTCCATTAAGGTAAGTAGTAGTCCTGATTCTTTACAGCTCCTTGAAAGGGGAGGGTAAGGGTGATACATGTTCTGCAGTTGTTACTTGCTTCTCTCTTTATCAAAGCTGAAGCTTACAGTCATGGTCAAATTATAGGAAAACTTTTTTATATTAGTGGGTTGTTTTTAAATATCAGTTTCCATATCTGTGTTCTAGCTAGCTGAACTGTTCAGTAATTGAACAGACTTTTTAGCTTCCTGGTTTCTTTTCTGGTAGCTAGAACCTTTATACCACCTACTTAAGTTTAAATTCTTACCATTGCAGTTCATTCACAGAAAAATCATGTTTAGCTTCCAGTGCATAAATGCTCGAATGTGATAGTAAGACTTCTACTTTTAAAATTTGAAGTTGAACTACTTTCTGGTGTCTCTGTCACAGATACCCAAGGGCTTGCATCTCTCCTACATGGTAGGTAAAGGAGACTAGGACCAGATTTTCCCTGTCCCCTGCACCTCTAGAGGCCTTTGTTTTTGTGTTGCTTTAGACTCTGGGTTGAAAATACCTGTTCTATTCTGTCTTGACATCCACTTGTGGTTTGGTTATTAGAATACAGTTACGTAGCTCTGTGGCATCAAGCTAGACTGATGATTATAAGAATCACCTAGGGAAATTGGGATCATAGAGAGTCAGAATTAGTGCATCTAGGGTGGCCCCAGTAATTTTTTCTTTAAACCACTTGCATTTCTTAGGTGTATAGGTAGAGTATAAAAATCACTAACAGTTGACTTTAATAGATTACATGGTCATATATACATACATTATTGAATTTCATTTTTATAATTACCTTGTGAGGTAAGTATTATTTTTAATCCCTGTTTTATAGATAAAGAAACTAAAGCTCAGAGAATGTCAAATTGCCAGTAAGTACCAGAGACAGGACTGAGGTCCAGTCCTCTTATCCTAATTCTTTTCCTATATATCATTATATCAGTCTCCCCAAGTAGGTCTTTCTCTTACTTGCCTCTTATTTCTATAGTCTTCCCTGTGGCTGAACTTTTTACCTGCCTTGCTTCTGTCTTATTGAGGCTGTGTATCAGCATACTGTGGTCATAGAATGTTAACCTGAGAAACATTCATTGTGAATAATACAGTATGGTGGAAGGTAGAAAGATACACTGGGTTTTAACTTGAATTGCCTTAGGTTGTTTGGGATCTGATTGAACTTTATTACTTCCTATAACTGCTCCTCAGTTGTCAGTTGATATCATAGACCTGACATCTCCTGTGGTTTACCCACAGTCTATAACATGATAACTCTTACTTTCTTCTTACTGGATCTGACCTAAATGAAGTTCCTTGATTATGGTTCATCTCAGCTTTGACCCATTCAGAGTTCTCTCACATTGTTTAGGCCATTTGGAACTGATCCATTGAGTCAAAAGTATTTCTGAGAATTTTATCTACTTTATTTACGAATAGAGGGGAATTCCTCAGTTCCCTTTGGGACAGCGGGAGATTTTCAAGTTCTTCTCTGGTATTCAATGGGAATTAGGCTTTCTAAAGGGTTTGGAAACAGTTTTTCAGAAGGATCAGTTTTCTTTCTTCTCACTGCATTTTTTTTTGTTTCTAGACCTAGAGAATAGCGTATTTCCTTTTTTCTTTGCTAGCATTAAACCTAGCACTGAGTTTGAAGTGAGGAAGAGAGGGAGGTAGGAAACTAGTATTTATTCAACACTTTATGGGTCAAGTTCTTTGTCATATATTGTCCTGTAATCAGAATTGTTCAGTGATAGTTATCTTTTGTATTGTGAGGGAAAAAAAGACCTAGAAACTTTGGTGGATTACCCACAGCTATAAATATAATGCTGGTGAGAATCCAGATTGGAACTGAAGTTGATTTGACTCTAAAACCAGCCTCTTTCTATTGTATCTAATTATCTCTGTTAAAAGCGAGTGGCTGTGAAGGACTGTTGGCTGGAAACAGCTGCCTGTGGTTTGAACTAATGAATTAGCTGTGTGTGCTTCTTTTCCTTGCAGGACAGTGTGATGGTCCTTAGTGCAACTCATCGCTACAAGAAGAAATATGTCACTACGCTGCTATACAAGCCCATCTGAAGACATCCTTCTTGCCTGTGAGGATTCAGGAGAAGCCTCTTCCTTGCCTGTGAACTGAACCAGTCTTCTCTGAGACTGGAAGGCTGATTTGCTTTGAGGCTGATGTGTGTGTTTCAGAGCCTCTGAGTAGGATGCTCTGCTTTTGCATTTGATTGCAGATGAGAGCTTTATGAGTTCATGGAATTTATTTTATGAATAACACATATATATATATATATATATAAAAATATATGAGAAGAAGGTTATTGGAAGCCTCTAGCCCCAACTAGATGTATTATTTCTGCCTGTGGGTACTTGCAAAGACCTGTTTGGGGGAGCTGCAGGAATAACTACGCAGGAAGCATTCTTTCTTGAAATGAAAGAATGGCAAACTCTTAGGATCCTTGTTGGGTGGTGATTCTACCACTGCTGCCTTGGATGTCTGAGGATGGACTTGTGCTAGACTGCTACCCTACTTAGAGCTGCAGAGGTAGCTTTTCTTGCATGGGTTCTCTATATTCCCACAGTATGTGACAGTTTGTGTTTTTTATTTAAAACCCCTTGCCCCAAAAGAACCCATTTTTGCCTCTTATGTCAGCTTCTTCCTTTTAATAACCTTCAAATTCTGTACCTGACCCCTCTAGTACAAAACTCACTGGGTAAGTAACCCCTTTGAAAAGTCGTATGAGGCCTGACCTACCCACGCTAGAAAGTAGGGGTGCCAGAAGGTCTCCGGTTTAGCCCATTACAGGCTTGGGCTACTTTGTTAGTGCTTTTACTTCTACTAAAGGAGAGAAATGACTCATTGTCCTAAGGCAGAATGCAGATGTGTTTGTTTTGGTTTGGAGCTACAGCTTCAGCAGTATGGCACATTCCCTTAGGTTTTCCCACCTGGCCTGGCCCTGCTTCCAAATTCTCTTTCTCTGAGCAACAGCTCAGTAGATAGGCTTGGAATCAAGGAAAACTATCTTTCATCCTTGAAAGATTTTTGTGTGCCTGCATTTTTTCTTTATTTAAAAAAAATGCCTTTCATTGGTCTTAAGAGACTGTATTGAAGAATTTCAGGCTTTTAAAGAACAGTAAAGATTTTCTTCTCTTGTCTAGAGATATCTACAATCTTACATTAATATAGCCAGCCTTGCGTGCATCATTACACTAAGCACTGCTGCAGATATTAGTCCACTTAGGCTCATTTGATGCACATAATAGATTCCCTTAACTTAAAGATGTGTAAAGCCATGACACTAGAAATTATCTCTGGTATTCCTCACCATGAACAGTGTTACTCTTTGCACCAAATGTTAACAAGGTCCTTTTTTCTTGGTTCTCTTTATTTGTTTATTTTTTTTGCGGCACCGGGAATTGAACTCATGACCTCGCACTTGCCAGGCAGGCACTTAGGCCACTGAGCTAGATCCCCGGCCCTGTTCTCTTTTTTTAAAAAAATGTGTTTGATGATGAAGAGGACCACTGATACCTGTTTATGGACTCAAAAGTACCTATTCAATCTACCCTTGAGGTTCAGAGATAAAGTATTTTTCCCCAAGTATATTGGCCCTTCCATTTTACAGATAGATGCAAGTCAAGCATTCAGCATTTAAGGAAGCCCAACTGTTTGGTAGTTGAGATAGCTGTTGACTGTTAACGTGAGCCTGGCCACCATGAAAGGTCACCCACAGGTTAGTTTAGCTATCTTCTTACCATCTTTCCCAAGCAGAGATAGCAACGCAGTTGTCTTTGGATTCACTGGCCTCTTTGATCCCAAGTATGGGGCAGTAAGATGGCAGTTGCTTGTAGGAAATTCATTATAGTGCTTTGGTAATTGTTAATTGTTGAAAGTAAAGAATGAGTTAGCCATCCAAAATTATCTTCGGGAGAATTTTTTGTGGTCCAAAGCACTTTTTGAACAGTGTGACATTTTAAAAATCTAGGCCAAATCTTATAACCAACTCTCAGGATCTAGATAGTTTTCAATTTTACTGGAATTTTGTTTCTATCCAGTACGTATAGAATAAGTGGGCCACCTAGGAAGATTCAGGATCTTGGTAGTTACATGGAGGATTTTGTTGTACTTGTTATTTCTTGTCAACAGTATTGAAATACAGTATATGTGTATTTAAATTTTTACTCCACACAGGTGTACCACTGTAGTGGGGTAGGAAAAAGGTCTCTTCAGTGTGTTTCAGGCCAGAGGCCTCTGTGAATTGGGTCTGGCTCTGATGGCAGTAAGTTTTGCTGCTGGTGATCTTCAGATGTGGAAGTGTGCAGTGTGAGTTTCCTAAGTTCTCAGTTGTTCTCTTAGACAGGCATGAAACAAGTCTGCCAGCTGGTGTGGAAGGGGATGAATAGAAGAATCTGGGTGATACCATCCTTTGTCCTGCTAATACGTGACTCAAGGAGCTTTTCCTGGTATGTCACAAGGAAATTTCTAGAGGGAAGAAGAGGAAGGAAGATAACCCAAAGTGCAATTCACTCATCCTTCTATATATTGATTAGTTAAAGGGGTACCTTATTTTGTGCAAAAGAGCATTTTTCAGATTTTGAAAACAAAGGCAAATGATACAAGCTTTTTGTGTGTGTGTGTGATGAAATTTTTCAGAGCCATAGTTAACAAAAAAAAAAAAAAGCAAGAAAGAAAGAAAAAAGAAAAAGAAAGAAAATAGCCCTTAAGAAGGGCTGAGCCATAAATAACTGTAATACTTGGGTTGTAGGAAAGAGAGAAGTGCCTGAGCTGAGGAGGATAGTATGAAACTAAAGGCTTAAATAGCTCAGAACTGAAAATACCCTTAAATCAGAAATAACCTAGTGGTGTTCTTGGATCTTATTGTACAGAATTAAGCAGTAGATGGTATGTCTTCTTTTTGTCTCATCATTCCTATTCGCTACTTTCCTTTGTGTTTTCCTTTAACTTTGTCGGACTTCAGTAGAGTTTAAGTGAAGTATTACTTACATAGGTTAGTTATTCCATCAGTACAGAGAGCTTCACATCATGGTTAGTAGCTAGACTGGAATGAGATTTAAGCACTGCAAACACCACCTCTGGAGGGTGTATCTACCCTCCGTCAATAGTGTTGACTTTTTAAACATGTATGATAGAGAAACTGGGTAAAAAATTCAAGAGAAGTTTCTGAGAAGATCTGACAAGCCAGGCCCACTTACTTTCTTCCAATTACTTTTAGTCTTTTCATCTAATGTATCTGAAATAAAACATTTGAAGATTGTCAGTACTCCATGCATGCTGCTAAAGTGGTTTGGAAAGAAGTGATACCTCCAGACTGGGTTTGTATTAATCTGGGATATAAATAAAGGAGAAGCACAGATGATAGAATTTCCTTTTTTTTAATTGGGGAAATAGGGTTTTCAAAATTTTGACCTCAACTAAAAATGATATGCAATAGTCTATGTTTGTAATACATTCTATTCTCAGAAATTTCTTCACCCTCGCATTTAGTAATTTGGGGCATGGTCTTAAAAGCAAATACATAATTCATTCCTACATTATTTTGACTCATCCTTAAAGTCATGTTTTTGCTGCAACTCGAGTTACCCAAGAGATGAAGGACCTAGTAGGCGTAAGGGTCTTTCCACATTTTATGACTGTAGGCATTTGTCTCTCCTTAAGTGTCAAACACAACTGGAGACTGAAGGACTGTGGTTTTTGCAATGAACCCAGAGTGGAAAGCCAGATCTTTTATAAATTATAAGAAAAAAGAAGGAAGGAAAGCGGAGGTCGGAGGACTTCATCTGTTACTTGTAGAATCGAGTTACTGGCAGTAGACTCCCTCCATTCTAATTGGGAATTTTGTCTTGATTTGTTTTCCTCACTTGTGTTTTGAAGTGAATACGCTTCATTAAAAAGTAAATTTTGTGTTAGCTTCAGTATTAGTTGGAGTTAAATAAATTGTGCGTGGCACAGTACTTTGCAGTTAGTGTGCTGTGGAATACTAAACTATGGGTTTTATAGGAGTCATGTTAAATGCTGAGGGGAACCTATGTTAAGTATTACATTAGGGATCATCATCTTTTTTATTCCCCTCAAAGCACTAGTTTACCCAGCTTGCAGTTTTAAGACAGTGAAAACTCATTGGCCAGTCCTCCTGCACTGGGTCCCACATATGAGACTTATTAGAGTTTTGGTAAGTTGGAGGATGTTGGTTGGTATTATACTGAAGCATTTAATGAGTAGCTGTAAGTCTACTGTAAGGGTGAATAAGAGTATAACCTGAAGGGAATTAAATATGAGAGTCCTCCTTTAAATGGTACTTTTTGTAACCTTTAATGCTGAGGTATTGAACTGGTTTTCAATATTTCTCAAAGGAGTGGTATACAGATGTGGACTTTAAAACTCCTCCAAATGTAACTTACCACTGGACTCTGACATGCCTGAAAAGTATGATATAACACATAAGAAATTTGGTATTTTCCCCTCATAAAACTGTTTAATAAAAGTATTATATAGCAATAATATTTGAGTTATTTTCTGATATGTTGTCAAGATTTGTCTGCCTTGGTCATCTCAGAACCTAAAGAATGTAAAATTATCAGTATATTTCAGTAAAGGAAGAAGTCATTGCTGCAGGGGATACTAGTAATGTCCTGCCCTCTGCCACCTTTCTCTCTGTTCCAGGCTATGCCAGCATTAACTGAAAATTCAAACTCTGAATTGATTGCCAAGATTTTCTCTGAACTGACTGTGCATTTCACTATTATCCTGTGCCAGCTTAGATGAGACATTAAGACCAGTGATTGTCAACCCTGACTGCACATTCGTATCACCTGTGGAGATTCCGTAAACACTGCCTCCATCCTAGTTAAATAGAAATCGCTGGTGTGAGGGCCAAGACGACTGTATTTTTTTTTAAGTTCCCCTGATGATTCTAAAATATATTTAGGGTTGAGAAACACAATTTTGGACCTTGTGTACTTGTTTTTCCTTTTCAGATTATATATTTAATTTTATGTGAAAATGGGTTATATACTTCATTCTGACAGCACATCACTCTTCTCAGATGGACTTGTTCAGGACCATGAGCCTAATATGATCTTTGTTTTCCATCCATTTATTTCATAGCGTTTTTACACAGTTGGCTCTAGGTTTCTTTTCCTAAAATAACCAAGCTTCCCTGAATTTGCTACTCTGAAGGTTCAACTGAGTTGAACTTTCTTAGAGAAGAGAGTGCGATGAAGGGATACAACAGCATGATAAGTAAAGAAAATCTGTAATTGTAGGACTGGACCAGAACCTTTACCCTTAAGACTCAATGGCAACCCCAGAGATTGTGCAGACTACTAAGTGATGTATGATGTACATTCTACTTACCTAAGAATGTTCTCTTTAGGCATCATGTATTCTGGTTACTAAAACAAAGTAACACCAGGATTCCATTAGAGCCAAACCTCCACTGAAATGTACCTTACAAACATTTCTGGTGTGCTTCAATTGAGGTCTTTCGATGTATCCATTCCAGTTCCCTCTTCCTCCCTACCAGGGAATGTTGCCAGTACCATAGGTCATTCAGAGATATCCTGAGTCTCCTTTCCCTGTACCCTCTGTGCTCACTTCATCCAACAACACATGTTCTTATCTGGAGTACCACCTCCCTTTTCCTAATGCGTTCACCAGCTCCTGAACGCTTACATATTAGTGGAAGAGAACTGTTTGTGTTCTCCCACCAGTTAGCATTCTTCAGGCACTTAGTTTTCCTCTGAAAGAAACTCACGTCTTGAGACTTCCCTTTGTCAGAGGTAAAAAGGCCTGGATCAATATGTTCTATAATATTTTAAAACACAAAGCAGATTTTCAGATCATTTACTCCCAAGCTAATTTCCTTTCAGTACCATTTCCAAAGTGTTCTTAAATAGTAACAGCCTGTGAGACCAGGTAAGGATATTGAGCAACTGAGAGTCAAGATCACTACAGACCTGTAGTGGTCTGCCTCTCGTGAGCTGAAGGCCCGCACAGTGAACTTCAACTAGCTGTGCAGTCTTGGGAACTCACAGAGAACATGGTAGGGCCTTGCCAGTGTCCCCAAACAGCTAGGACCTTTAGTACATCACTGGGGCCCCAGTTGGGCCCCACCAAGCAGCTGGGGACCTTTGGTAAGTTGCTCAGGTCCTGGCTGGGCCCTGCCCAGGGACCCCAAGCACCTGGGGAGCTTCAGTGGGCTGCGTGGCGTGAGCTGAGGGCCTGCACAGCATACTCCAACTAGCCTTTCGGCCCTGATATGCCACTCGGAACCTGGTAGGGCCCCGCCCAGCAACCTCAAGCAGCCAGCATGC
>RJWT010028359.1:0-15208 GCA_004365215.1 Cuniculus paca | reverse complement strand
ACCTCGCCCTTCCCTCCTTATGCTTAATGTTTCTTTTCAGAACCTGAGCTGGCTGGAAGAGAAAGAGAAGGAAGTGGTCAGTGCCTTGCGCTACTTTAAGACCATTGTGGACAAGATGGCCATCGATAAGAAGGTGCTCGAGATGCTCCCGGGCTCGGCCAGCAAGGTGCTGGAGGCCATCCTGCCCCTGGTGCAGACCGACCCAAGGATCCAGCAGAGGTGAGTCCTGGCGCCTCCCCTGCTTGGGTTTGGGGCACAGCTGGGAAGGGGACTTTTCCACATCCACTCTGCCTGCCCAGCTGTCCCCAGGCAACCCGCAATCCATTATCTCCCTGAAGCCGGGTCCCGAGCAGATCCCCCTGGCCTGGGATGTGGCCGCCGTGTGACCCGCAGCCCTGTCTCACAGCAGCTGCTTGGCAGCAGTCAGATTGATCGGCACCTTTCTGCCAGCACCTCGCGCCCGCCCTGCATCAGGCCAGCCGGCCCTGCCAGGAGAGTCCCTGCTGCTCAGACGGTCGGCCCAGAAGAGCCCAGGGACCCCGTTAGAGTGTGAATTCGACCCACTGGCGGGGACGCCCAGACGGGCGGGGTCTTTCCCAGGGAGCTTTGGTCCAAGTCTCTACCGCTTGAGTGAGTTTTCTCCCGTGAGGTTAGCGAGCTGCATGCCCTGCGCTGCTGCGTCAGTCCGTACAGCTCAGCAGCAGGAGCCCAATCTCAGATCAGCCCAGCAGGAGCATTTTCCAGGAGCCGTTTCAATTCTCTGGATGACTTCGTGCTCAGTTAGCCCCATATGGCTGAGCTTTGAGAGCTCAGCAGCAAAGCTTGCTTTTCTCCTCGGAGACACCTTGAGTGGACTACTGAGGGCCTCCCCTGCAAGTCTGAGCCTGAACGAGTGGGGTCTTGCGGGAAGCAGCCTGGCGTGGGCCAGTGCAGTGCTGCTGTCCTGTGAGCGAGCGAGCCTGCCAGGAGCCAGCAGGGGTGAGCACGGCTATCAGAAGTGCTGCTCCCCAAGGGAAGAGACCTCAGCCCTCCCCCAACAAGACAGTGCTGGTTGTGGGCACGATGGGTACCCTGGGGATTTGAAGGCACGAGAGAGACAGGAGCACCGCGGAGTCGATCCAGCTCCTGGAGAGGCGGCAGTGGGGGCGGGCGGGCCCAAGGGAAAGGCAGGTGCAGCCGGCAGACGGTGTGTCTTGGGAGGAAGGCAGCAGGAGGACAGGACGGTCACTTCCCTGTGACCCTCTGGCGGAGGCCTCAGGGAGTCAGGATGGCATCACCGTGGCTAACCCTGGGCTGTCATAGAAGCCTGGCCTGGCCCCATCGACCTGACAGCGCACTGGCTCCCCAGGGCCGACTCCCCATTCCTTTGGGCTCCCAGGAGCTCATTGTCCCTCCTGCCAGTGTCTCCCGTGGGGCCCCCAAGCAAGTGAGGCAGAGGAGGCCTGGAGCATTGAGGAAGGGTCCTCCTCGCCTCATTCGAGCTTCTCAGCAGCATGCTGTTTGCTTGCATCTCTTATAAATGACCTTGTTTTTAGAGCCATTTCTAACTGTGTCTTCCATATTAGATATCGTGTTAATTAGTTTTCTTGTTGCTGAGACGAAGTACCCAACACCCAAAGTTAAAAGGAGAAAGGTTTATTTAGCCCAGTTTATGGAGGTTTCAGTCCGTAGTCAGCTGGCTCCGAGGCAGGGTGGCGAGACACAGGGGCTTTGCGGGGGAGAAACAGCCCACGGCAGGCAGAAAGCAGCAGAGTGGCGAAGAAGCAAAGCAGCAAACGACAAGCAGCGACCCTCTTTCTGTCCCTTATATTCTACACGGGCTGTCCACCCTCAGGGCGGGCAGCACTCACACCCAGGGCAGGGCAGCCTCACAGCCTAGATGGCCACCTCTCAAAGCCCTGCCTGTGATGCACGAGGCCTGGGGGCATCTAGACACGAGCCGTAGCAGATGCTTTTCTCCAGATTGTACCTTTGGCTCCTCAATACCTGTCCTTTTCTTTCTTTTTTTCTTTTCTTTTTTTCTGGAAGTAGAAGTAGCACACACATTTTCTTCATTTTTGTTCTTCTTGTTATAATGCATCAAGTTTGAAATGGAAAGATAACCCTTTCCAGAACTCCTAAGGAAAGTTATCTTTAGTTATTTAAAAATATGCGGAGGATGTAAAAATTATGTATTTTGGCGGCTCCTCTGCCATCTCTGAATCACTCCCAAAGTGCCCCGGCCTCTGTTTTGTGTCTTAGCCTCACGAGGTAGCTGAAGCTGGTACCTTACACACCCCACATCTTACCATCACCCTGCTCACCCCCTCCCCGGCACCCCACCTCCAATTCAGGATACCCTCCATTAGCACTCGGGGGGGGTAATAAGTCTGTGCCCAGTGTGGCTGTGCCCTTAAGGGGTCCTGCCTTCGTGATTCCACAGCGGGGGAGGCAGCACAGGGACAGAGGGGCTGTGTGCAGTCAGGGCTCTGGGTTTGAGTCCCAGCACCATTAAAGAAACACCAGACAAACAGGCTGGTTCCTTGCGACCCCCCCAAGAGTGGTCAGGGCTTCGACCTGGCCCGGGGGTGAGCCGCTGGCGGGTGGCGGGGGCGGCGCTGTGGAGAGACGGCCTCAGGCTTGTGAGGGGATGTGAAGCTGGACAAGCTTATGGTGGGGTCTCTGTGTATTGGGGACATAAAAAATTTTATGACACAGTTTAGAAATTGGAGCCCTGGGTTGGATATTAGGAGAAAAACTTGGGGGGGGGTTGTTTATTGAAAGAAAGTGTGGAGCCATGCAGATGGTACACTTCTGCAATCCCAGCAACTCAGGAGGCTGAGGCAGAAAGATCATGGCTTTGAGGCCAGCCTGGGCGATTTAAGAAACCCTGTCTCGAAATAAAAAAGGCTGGAAATGTAGCTCAGTGGTAGAGGCTCCCTGGCTTCAATCCCCTGTACCACCCAATACAAGGAAGTGTGGATCTTCCTAAAAGAAATATTGGCTGGGCATGGTGGTGCGTGCCCATAATCCCAGCACTCAGGAGGTTGAGGCTGGAGGATTACTGAGAGTTCAAGGCCAGCCCAGGTAACATAGTGAGCTCAAGGCCAGTCTGAACTACACAGCAAGACCTGTCAAAAAAGAAAGAAAAAGAAAACAGAAATATTGATAAATACATGCTGGTCCCTGAAGAGCTGGGTCTGTGCTGTGTGATGTCTCAAAGTGATGGTCGTGCTTCAGATTTATTTTTAACATTCTCTGTAAACATCTTCTCTTGGCTCTAGCTCAGCCCTGTCGTCCTGCTACAGCCGAGTGTACCAGAGTCTCGCCAACCTCATCCGGTGGTCAGACCAGGTGATGCTGGAAGGTGTGAACTCAGAGGACAAGGAGATGGTGACGACTGTGAAAGGCGTCATCAAGGCTGTGCTGGATGGAGTGAAGGTACGGGCATGGGGTGCGCAGGCACTGGTCCCGCCCAGGTGCTGCCAGCCTGCTGGGTGTGAGCACTGGCATGGGCGTGCTGTGTCCCACAGCGACATTGTCCCCCTAGGGCCGCTGCCAGCAACTCCTGCAAGCCCTGGAGTGCTGGTGCAGAGAGGTGTGTGGGCACCGGGGCAGGCGGCCTGAGAGCACGGCGTCTTCCGTCTGCACGAGTCTGGGCAGCACAGCTGTGGCCCAGACAGAATGCAGGAGGACTGCGTGTGACGCCGAGGACGAGCCCAAGGCCTTTGTACTCAGCTCTATCCTCCGCCCGCCTTTTCTTTTTCTTTTTTTATAATGTATTTTGAGAGCAGGTCTTGCTGAGCTGTCCACACAGGCTTAAGGTTGAGCTCCCCCGCCTCAGCCTCCCACAGTGCTGGGCGGGCAGGTGGTGCCCCCAGGCCTAGCTTGGAGATTGTTTTTACGTTGGTGGTTAGCAAAATGCCTAGTGTACCAGCTGCTTTCCTTTGTGTTCTTGGTAGAAGGAAAGCACAAGTGAGATGAGTCAGCGCTCACCTGTGTTTGTTTGCTACCCATGCTGTGTAATCGTTGCTATCGAGGAGTCAGAGACCACATCCTAGGGAAGCCTGGGACTCAGTGAAGGCAGAGGCCGAGGCCATGGAGCTTCTCGAGCTGAGGGCAGGGCAGACCCTCACAGGGAAACTGAGCCATAGTGATGAGGAGAGAGGGCACTTGGGGCTCCAGGGTGGCACTGCGGGCGGGGGCGCCAGGCCTTGCTCGGAGTCCCCTGCTCAGCACCCGCAGCCTGGGCCCTGAGTGTCCCCCAGCCGCCCAGGGCTGCGTTGAGCTCACTCCTGCACAGGTGGAGTCAGCGGCACTGAGGCGGGAAGGACCGAGTCAAGCACGCGGATGGTGCTTTCAGGACAGCCTGGCGCATGCTGGGCATCCTAGGCGGGAGCGGCTGCCTGCGGTAATTATGGTGGCGCTCGCTGTGCGCTTTGTAAGTTCAGCCTGGACAGCACTGGCTCCACCTCCTTTCTAGACCCTGCCACCTGTAAGTATAGCTGAGGTTCTTAGCCTAGGTGAGGGGAGACTCCTTCCCCCTCATCCGGGCCCCCTCAGCGCAGGAGTCCTCAGGAGCTCTGGGCAGCGGTGCAAGGGCCGTGAAGGGCTTAAGCCACAGAGGCAGGCAGGGAAGGCCTTGCTTGCTGCAGCCCAGCGCTCCTAAACCAGCCCTTAAAGAGAGGCTGCCATGGCTTCCGGGGGCTGGGAGCTCGACAGAGGGAGGTGTGGCCCGGCGACATCAATGTCTCTGACTGCTCCCAGGACCTCTTCTGCCCAGCAAGTGACGGGTCCTCCACTGTCTAAGCGATGAGGTCCAAGGGTGTGGCCCAAGGGACCTTCTGGTGCCCTCTGGAGCCTGGAGCAGGGTCACTTATGTCACCCTGTTGGGTCCTCGCAGTGGCCGCTTGCAGTCAGCAGGGCAGGGTGCAGCCCGGCTCGCCCACCCTCGCTGTCTCTGGCCGGGCTCCCGGGAATGCTGTTGTCAGGTTTCCTTACAGGGACACAGTTTAGGTTTCCTTCTCCCAAACCGATTCTGTGAGACGTTCAGAACACGCTTGTCAGCTGGGAAGAGAGAGACCGGGTCTCCACGCGAGCTCCGTGAGACTCCCGAGTGGTTCTTCACGGGCCCTTACACACCGAGGTGTCAGGTGACGGACATGGCTGAGAGGAAAATGTCTCGATTTTCACAGTGACCTGGGTGAAGAGAGAGACAGACAGACAGACAGACAGACAGAGAGCGCTGTGGAATTTGAGCTTGCGTACCACTGCCTCAGAGCAAGTAACTTTCCCACGCTTGTTTTAAAAATATTTTGAATAGAACAAGGACTGTGAAGGTGAGGAGCTCTGTAAGCGCCACTCTCGATTTAAGGAGTGCTCAACGAGGGCGTCTGTGGCAGGATTGGGGACAGTGCTGCAAAGCTGCCTGGGCCTGGGAGGACCGAGGACCGCAGACGCAGCCCTCAGCCATGTGGTGGAGAGTGGCAAGGGAGGGCAGCACACGGGATTGGGGAGCACAGGTGGCCAGGCCACGCCAGGGTGACCAGAGGCTCGTCCCCAGGGAGAGGCGGCCCAGAGCCTGGAGGATAGGCGAGGCCTGGCCGTTACCAGAAGCCTCTCTAGGTGAGGGTGAGACGTTGCCACACGCATCACCTGTGTCCTCTAGGAACGACAGCCCTGTTTCTTGGGTGCTTTTGCGCACTGCCCCCACTGATGCTTACAACACGCCAGGTGGGCGTGGTCACCCCTGCCTCGGGTGTGGAGCCCAGGTTGCAGAGGAGCAGCAGTTGGTGCAAGGCTGTGACTGGCCACACACCGCCAGACTGCTCACTGTCCACCAGGCCAGGGACGCCCACGTGGCACCCTGGAGTGGGAGGAGGCTCCTGGGGCGTCAGACACAGCAGCCCTCGCGGGCAGCGAGGCCCGGGCAGCAGCCTCAGGCTCATCACTTGTTAGGGGGCAGGAGGGGCGGGGTGTGAGAAAACGTTTCAACGCCAGATCACTTCTGTGCCCGAGTGAGTAGTGTTGCCTTCCATGTCCACCCTGCGTGAACGCCGCCCGTTCACTGAGTGATGCTGGCCAGTTCCCTTCTCCGGGCTCCGGGAGGTTTTGAAACACTTGCCCTGCAGGCCTGAGATGGTAACGGCAGAGCGTGTGGCGAGCGTGGGTGCTGTCACCGTGGAAGTGTTAGGTTCCAGTCTGACTCGCTCCGCCAGCCCTTGGCAGTGACCCTGGCTCCTACCTCAGGTTACCTCACCGATTTCACACCCTCCTGACTCTGCCCGTGCAATTTCCTCAGGCGCATCACTCACCTGCCCCGCGCTCTCAGGCCTGTAGGGATGGCCAAGCCAGGTGCTTGCCCAGCTTCCTGTCCCAGTGAGCAAGGCCTTCTTACGCTGGTGTCCACAGGGCGCCATCGCGGAAACACTGCCTTTCAGGCCCCACCCCCAGAACTGGACTGCTGTGCGGACTCAGCTGCATATCCGGAGAGCTCGCAGAGGAATGTTTTCTCACTGCGCTGGTTAGGGTCAGCTCCAACTACCAGAAACCCAAAATTATAGTGGCTTTTGGAAGACATACCTTTGGGCCAGATGTAGTAGTGCATACCCTTAATCCCAGCCACTTGGGAGGCTGAGGCAGGAGGATCCCAAGTTTGAGGCCAGCCTGGACAACTTAAAGAGACCCTATTATAAAGTAAGAAAAATTAGGCTAGGGGTATAGCTCAGCACTTCCTATGTTCAATGCCCAGTGCCTCTAGGTGAACTTTTCCACTTTCCTGGAAATCCAGAAATAGGCCACAGAAGGCTGCTATGACGTTTTCCAACAGTGGTCAGGGACATTCTTGCTTTCCTGCTATTCTTAGTATGTGGATTCCACTTCGTGGTCCAGCATAGCTGCATCACCTCTAGCCCTCATGATGGCATCCCAGCTGGCAAGGACAGTGGTCGTAGGAAGTTGTTTCTTTTCTTTGAGGAGGTTTCCTAGAGGGCCTCACAAAACTGTCACTTCCGTGTCATCGGCCAGAGCCTCGTCACAGGGTCAGCTGAAGCTCCACGAGGGAGGTGGGCACTGTGGGCAGCAAGCTGTCTGCACACCGGCATTCCAGTTAAGCCCTCGTGCATTCTTTGCAGCCAGTTTTAAAATGCTTTAGTAGGAACAATGTCAAACATTTGCAAAACGGAGAGTATTGAGTGGAAAGGGAACGAGGAGCACAAACAAGAGTCCCAGCCCCACCAGATTCCTCTGCTCGGCGCGGTGGCCGGCTCATACCCACTCCCCGATATCCGTGAGCTGACCCCCGTGTCTTATCCTTCCAACCACAGTCTGCCCCTGTCTGAAAGGGCCGAACAGGGCACAGCGTGGGCCTCATGGCCTCAGACAGTTGGTGTTATGTACTCTTTTTTTTCTTCTTTTCTTTGAAGTTTATTTAGTCTGCTGTAGTGGGGAGTGAAGCCAGGGAGTGCTGGGCTACATCTCCAGCCTGTTTTATATTTTTGAGACAGGGTCTTGCTAAGTTGCCCAGGCCGGCCTCGGACTTGCCATCTTCCTGCCTCAACCTCCCTAGTGGCCAGGATGATAGAAGTTGAGCGTGTGCCCCTGAAGGCATTGAATCCCTGTGGCTGACCTTTCCGTCATCTCCCCAGGCTCGTGCGCGTGCTTCTCTTTCCCCCCAGTGAAAACAGCAGCGCACTGTAAAGTTTTATGTTCTGCTTTTGTAAAAACCACAGTCCACCCTGACGTCTCCACCACCGTCCCTCGCCCTTCTTCCCGGGTGTAGGTGCTTAGTGTGGACACCCGGGTGTCCCGAGCCCCAGACCCCGCTCACACCTGCGCACTAAAGGTATCAGGGTCAGGGATGACACAGGGCCGGGGTTGTTTCTAAACTCGAGTTGTTGGGACAGGAACTTTCTCGAGTTTGGGGCCCACTCTTGCAGATACCCTTGGTGACTCATCAGACCCAGCTCTGGGCCTCCAGGGACAAGGGGTCCCAGAGAGGCAGTAAGCTTTTCTTACTATTTTTGAACTAACTCTTCTTGCCCCAAGGGTCTGGATTTGGCCTATAAGAATCATTGCTCCTAGATGGGCATGGTGGCGTATGCCTACAATGCTAGCACTCAGAAGGCTGAGGCAGGAGGATTACTCAGAGTTCAAGGCCAGCCTGAACCACAGAGCAAGTCTCTGTCTCAAAAAAAATAAAATTAAAAAATCATTGCTCATAAAAACCTGACCATCTGGTTTTGACCAGAGAAAAAGCCTCTGCGTGGTGCTGTGTGTTTCTGTGACCTCTGAACCGGAAGCGATTCGGGCTTTTCCTGTGTGGAAGAATGTGGCTTTCTCAGTGAGCACCCATGCCCATCAGGAGGTGCCTGCACTCATGGTAGGGACACCAGTAGCCACAGGGGACAGCAGTGGGTGTCCACACCTGCCAGCCCTGCCTGGGGCATGAAGTGCTGACGCAGAGGCCCTGCAGGGCTTTCGAAGCTCTGTGTCTCATGGCATGGTCCCATGAGCAGTGCGTGGGTTTGTGACCCTCGTTTAGAAGGAGGCGCTCCAGTGCTCCTGGTGCATGTCTGCCCAGCACTGTCTGCTGGCTGATGGTGCCCAGCCCCCGTGTCTGGTGAAAGCATCCTGCATCATTGCTGGAGCTCGTCTGACCTCGAACGTCATCATCGGAAATTTCCTCACGTTGGAGGCTGAAGGGTGTCCCGGGCTCATCTCGTATTCACAGAGGTTTTTGGGTGGGGGAGAAGAGGGATGATCAATAATGGTTTTATTGAGATAGAATTCCCATACCACACAACCCATTTAAAATGTGAACTTTAATTGTTCTTAGTATACTCAAAGAGTTGTTGGACCATCAGCACAACCATGGGGCACAGTGACCTCAGAATAAATAGCATCAACGGCCACCACCAATGTGATTATCAAAAACTAGCTAGAAGTGCGCACCCGTAATCCCAGCACTCAGGAGGCTGAGGCAGGAGGGTCACAGTGAGTTCAAGGCCAGCCAGACTACATAGGGAGATCTTGTCTCAAACAACAACAGAATAATGATAATGATGACCAAAATTGGTTAGAGATTTGCATTACGTAATTGTAGTAATAAAACACCATTCTTTATCCTTCCGGTTATCCCATAGGAATGTATGGTCCTTTTGTAGTCATTTAGAATTCTTCCTCTCATAGCTGTGTGGTTAGCTTCATAGCTGATGCTATGCTGGTGGTTTTTGAGCATTCTGCTTAAAAGAGAGAGGCAAGAGGAGGAAAAAAGGGAAAAGAAACAGCTCACACACAGCAGGAAGTTTCCCTGTAAGCACTGTATGTGATGCGCTTATGTAAGTAAAGAACTGTATTCATTTCCGGGTCCACCTTCAGGGTGCTGAGCTTTTATTGCTTCAGTTTTTAGATTACTAACGTGGCCTGAGGTCAGTGTGTGTTGGGGCACAGGGCTGAGGCTCCCTGCCACAGCAGCGCCCCTGCAGCCTCGCGAGTGTGTGCTCACCTGCCAGCTCCACCACGCCGCAGTCTGGGGAGCGTGGTCCCGCGCAGGCCCCGTGGGGCCTTTTCTCTGGTGACTCCTGCTAGCTTTCTATCTGAGTCGTAACTCTTTGTCCCAACTCCATTGTTAGCGTTGAGCCCTGTGCGCCCTCCCACTTGGCACTGCCTCTCCACAGTCTCCGCCCCCCCGGGGTGGCCCTCGAGGGCACCACAGCTGCCAGTGCCCTGTGGCTGGGAGTGGGTCGCCACCCCACTACCTCTGTGCCTTGCGTGCCAGGCGCCCTGCTGCTTCCCGATTGTGTCTGAGAAAGGGGACACTTCCTCTCTCTGTTGCTGCTGCTTTTTCCCACTCAGGAGTGGGCAGGAAGTTCCCTCTGCTCGCCACCAAAAGCCTGTCTGGGGTGGGACGCCGTGAGTGGGTACACCGCCATGACGGTCAACTTCCCGCTGGCCTGTGCACCATGCTTGGCAACCAACCCCATCCCGGGCCCTGAAGAAACCCTGGGGAGGGGGCTCTGGGACCCGCCTGGTAGCCGTCCCAGGGCGGGGAGAAGGCGGGTCCTGCTTCTGTCTGAGAGACTCTGAGGCCCAGCCCTCAAAACACTCTGCAGACACCTGGAGGGGTTTCAAGACGCCCCTCCTCAGTGAGCTGGTGCCAGGTCTCCTCCCGGTCACTGACTGTGCACACACCGTCAAACGTGGCCCTCCTGTCACAGATTGTGCCTGCAGGAGGAGGCGCTGGCCTGGGGCAGGCACACAAGTGTGGACACCAAGGCCTGGTGTTTGGGCTAGAAGGTTGGTGGTGAAGAGAAGCCGCCGCCCCTTTGGCAGCCTCCCTCCAGCCTCGGCCTGCCCACCAGCGGAAGAGGACATCTCCAGAGTCCGACATCGTCCCAGTGTGTGGGCACACTTGGACATGTGTGCCTGGCGTTCCGAGATTCTTTTGCCATCACTCATTAGCCAGGGCAAAGCTGCCTTTCCAGTAGGATGGCAGCCTGGTCAGTTGCTCGCAAGCTCAGCAGCTCCGGCCCTGAAAGTGGCCTCTGACCTCGCTGTCTTCGGGCCTTTGACCTCCTGTGGCTGCAGGGCTTCCGGGACCATCTGTCTCCATCCTGTCCAGCCGCCAGGTGCAAGAGGCCGCCTCACTCCGGCTACTGCTGCTCATCCCCCCATGTCCCTCCTGTGTTACCAGCTAGCGAGCTGCTCCTGAATTTATACATTTGATGACAAGAAGTGTGTGGGTTCCCCTGCCCTGGCAGCGCCAGGCTCTCCAAACCCTCCATCGCGTCCTCCAGAACAGGCTCCGCGGCCTCAGCGGGGCCGGCCTGCCGCCGTTACAAGGCTGTGCCTCAGAAATGTGTGTCCACGGAAGAAAGTAACAGCCGAAGTGCGGCGCTGGGCCTGCCTGGCCCGTGTGGTCTCAGTCTGGCTTTGCTTCCAAAACACAGCGCACCAGGGAACCCACCTCCCAGGGGCGCGTCACAGCCTCTGTCTGCTGAGCGGCGTATTCTTGGTGTGGCTCGCTCTTAGCAGCCACACGGCAGCTCCTTGCCAGGGTCCCTGAGGACTTACCTGCTCCCACCTGTTAATGCTTAGCTAGGGGTGTTGACGAGGCTCACCTTGCCCTGTGGCGACTGTCCTTTCCCAGCAAGTGCACACGGCCCTGACTTCTCCACTGCCCAGAGTCAGACTCTCACCCTGCCCCGAGATTCTCCAGCTTTGATGCTAATAACATGGACATTTTCCTGGAAGTTTCTGGGGTTTTTATTGATATGTTTGTTTTGTTGTTTTGGAGGGGTTGGTGGTTTTTCGGTGTTTTTTTGTTTTGATTTGGTTTTTGGTTTTTTGAGGTGGGGTCTTGCTACATAGTTCAAGCCGGCCTTCAGCTTACTACATAGCACAGGCTGGCCTCAAACTCTCATCCATCCTCCTGCCTCAGCCTCCCGAGTGCTGGGATTACAGACTGGTATATGTTCATGATACATAATAATTACATTCATCTGAGTACAAATATATATTACATCTTAATTATTTTTATTTCTCCTTCCTCTCCTGGCCCTTCCTGCTCTGTCTAAATCACCTTCCCATCTGCACAAAGTCTGTTTCCCTATTTCCTATCACCAACTTTTATTTTGCTCTTTAAATTATTCATATTTTGGGTTTCTCATGTGAGAGAAACCATGTGATATTTACTCTTCTGTGTCTGATTTCTTTCACTTAGGAATGGACGTTATGGTCCATTTTCCTATAAATGCCTCAAATTTATCCCTGCTGGCTGAGTAGTACTCCATTGTGTAAATACCACATTCTCTTTATCCATTCACCTGTGAATGGGCACCGAGGCCATTTCTGAGGCCCATTTCCATGAGTTGTGCTGCTGTAAACATGAATCTCTATAATATGGTAACCTTGACTCTTTGGGGAAGATATCGAATGTTTTTGTATTTGTTTTTGTTTTTATTCTTGTTCTTGTTCTTGTTCTTGTTTTTTGAGACAGGGTCTTGCTATGTAGTTCGGGCTGGCCTCGAACTCACTTTGTAGCCCATGCTGGCCTTGAACTCATGGTGATCCTCCTACCTCAGCCTCCCAAGTGCTGGGATTACAGGCTTCTGCCACCACACCTGCCGAATGCAATTTCTATTTGTAGTTTTTTGAGAACTCTCCATACTGGTTGTACTAGTTTACCATCAAAGTAGAAGGGATCCATTTCCCTGCAGTCTCACCAGCATTTACTGGTTTGTGTTTGTTTGTTTGGTACCAGGAATCGAACTCTGACCCTCATGCTGCCAAGCCGGCACTGTGCCACTGAGCTAAATCTCTGGCCATTTACTGTTGAGTTCTTGATGCTGGCCGTTTTTTCTATGGAAAGGTGGAATTTCAGTGTTGTTTTCATTTGCATTTTTTCTAATGGCCACAGATGCTGAATGTTTTCTTGTGTATTTGTTGGCCATTTATACTTTTTTTTTGAGAAGTATATTTCAATTATCCAGTTTTTTATTGGATCTGGAAGGTTCTATTTTATTACTGTTAAAGCTAAAAATCTTTTAGGATTATAACCACTGGTGTTTACACTTACAAGTTTTTTTTATTGTGTTTATTTTGTGGTACTAGAAATCTGTATCCTAACTCATTGGATTTTCTTTTTTTCTTTTTTTTTTTTTTTTTTGCGGCACCGGGGATTGAACTCATGACCTTGCGCTTGCCGGGCAGGCGCTTAGACCGCTGAGCTAGATCTCCAGCCCTGTTTTTGAGACAGGGTCTCACTATGCTGTTCAGGCTGGCCTTGAACTCACTTTGTAGCCCAGTTTGGTCTCGAACTCAAAACGATCCGCCTGTCTCAGCCTCCCAAGTGCTGGGATTACAGGTATGAGCCACCACGCCCCGCTTCTTTTTTTTTTTTTTTTTTTAAGACAAGGTTTTGCTAAATTGCCCAGGCTGGGCTCAGATTTGAGCTCTTCCTGCCTCAGCCTCTCAGAGTGCTGGGATTATGGGTGTGCACCTCCACACCCAGGTGGGACATCTTTGATATTTCTTTTGGTGTGTTCATCTTTTTTTCCAGCTTTTGTTTTTGAAAGAACTTTTGCTCTGAGAGAGGTGTTAGCTCTGCCTTGCCTGACCCTCTGCCCACACCCAACTTTCATGGTCGGCGTTGGTCTCCAGCGGCCCGCAGTCCCTGGTCTAGGGAGCCGTACTGTGTTGCCCGCTTGTGTCCCTCACCACGCCTGTGTGATGTCAGAAGTAGTGCTCACACTGCAACCCCGAAAGGCCTGGAAGGGCCAGCCCTGGCACGTGCGTGGCCACGAGCAGCGAATGCTGCCTTGGCTCCCAGGCCTGCTCCGGAGCTCAGCAGTAGACACTGCAGAGACAAGGCCGTGCCTTGGTGGTTCACAGAGGCAGGTGGCGGGGCCCTGGGGGCACTGGGCGTGGGTACAGCATTTCTTACGGGATGACGAAAAGTCCTAAAAATCGGTTGTGTTGCTGGTTGCACAACAGACGGATGAAACCATTGAACCGTCCTTCACGAAGTAGCTGCATCTCACAGCTGTGAGTTACAGCTCTGCACCTTCAGAGGGGAGGGTGCAAGGCCCGCTTGCCCCATGGGAGGGAGCCGCAGCGTCGCCCAGCTGTGGCAGCACTGTGGTCAGGGGACACTGATGGGGAACTCAGGAGGCTGCTGCCTCCGCCGTCAAGCTCCTCTTCCCCGTGCCCCACAGTCCTTTGCGTCCCCTCTTTTCACCCCATCGGGATAGTTCTGAGCCCTCTCCCTGCGGAGTAACGGATGTCACTCGCTGTTCACGGACAGTGTCCCCAGCCACACCAGCCCTCTCGGGAGCTACAGGGCCAACTGGCCCTTGTCAGCACCGTTGCGCACGTTGCTTAAGGGTGTTAGAGAGCTAAAAACAGCGGGTCGCCCCCGCACACCGCACCCGACCAGAAGGCGCTTCCTACTGGGAATGTGATGTGTGTGCTGCCCGCAGGCCTTTCAAGACTGGGGGACTTGCCCTGTCCCCTCCAAGAGGAAGTGCTCGACGCGCTTGGAACTTGTTGACATACAGTGCAGCAGAGATGTTTCTGGAGGTCAGGGGACGTTTTGGGAAGTTGTGAGATTGCCTAAGGCAGATAACCCTTGCGTTTGGGCTGTGTGGGAAACATGTAGGCACAAATGTGAAGCTCGGCCTGGAGGACAGGCAGGTGACTGGCCTCCTGGGGACAGCTCGGGGTATCACTGCTGCTCTCTCGTTGGGTGCAGGAGCTGGTCAGGCTGACCATCGAGAAGCAGGGCCGGCCGTCTCCAACGAGCCCAGTGAAGCCCAGTTCCCCGGCCGGCAAGCCCGACGGGTGAGTGTGGCCGGGTCCTCCTGGCCTGGCAGGCAGCGGCGGGGCGCGGTGGGGGCTGTGGGTCCTGCTGCATCGAGGTGCGTGGGTCTCCCGTCGTGTGTGGCGTTTCCTCGCCCTCTTGAGTGTCATGTCCCGTGGGACTGTTTCTGAAGGTGCTATCCGGTCGTCTCGGAAGGGAGCTGATCACCTGTCATTGGCACCTGGGAGCCAAGTGGCCCTTCCTGAGCCACTCTGTGTTGTGGTTAGAACAGCCGAGGGCTCTGATTTTGGGGACTTGACTTGGACCCTTTGGGGTTTTTTTTGGTACCAGGGATCAAATTCACGACCTTGCACTTAGCAGGCAAGTGCTTGAGCCGCTGAGCTAAGTCCCTGGCCTGCCTTTTGGGTTTTGTCTAACATCAGCTTCATCGCGAGGGGAAAGCCAGGGTGCAGGCCCAGAGCCCGTCCTTGGATGGGGAGCCCAAGGCTCAGAGCAGGGGACCCAGCCAAGCCGTGGTGTTCGTCAGCGGCAGGGCCCTCGCGCCCACACCCTCCAGGGACACCTGTGACCCCACGTTCCCTTCACCTCACAGCCAGCCTGAGCTCCCCCTGACTGACCGAGAGATGGAGATTCTGAACAAGACGACAGGGGTATCGCCGTCAGCCGAGCTTCTCGCGGACACTGCAGATGAAGAGGTCGCGCCCCCCAAGCCCCCTCTACCTGGCATCCGGGTGGTGGATAACAGGTGACCACCCCTTAAAAGTCTCTAGCACCCTCTGCTTGTGACACAGTGTGGGGCACCTATGGGAAGAGCTGGGGACGCGCAGTCCTTCAGAGTGCTCCTTGGCTTGCGTTTTGGCCCCCAGCAAGTGAACAGGGAGGTGTTGCCCTGGGGTTCGCTCTTTCAGG
>RJWT010028358.1:0-15241 GCA_004365215.1 Cuniculus paca | reverse complement strand
TAATGGGAAATGTAGTTACTTAACTAGTAGCTATGCTATTTATTATTTATTTATAACTATAGAAAGATGCTATTAACAAGAATTAGTTCTTGAGAAAGAATGCAGCTGTATGACCACAGTTTTTCTAGGATTGGAACTTGCAGAGGAAGTAAAGCTTCTGAGTAACCAGGCAATAGTTGTGGGGGACTGGAAAGGACACAACATTCTAACAGGGAAAGACACACACTAAAGTTGCCACATGGAGACACCTATCAGTAGAGCATGCACACAGAGAAGCATGGGGGCAGGAGAAGTGGGGCTGAAGAGATTAGCAGACACCCTTGTGGGCCATAAGAAGGCTTGGAATTGGTATTTTGAGCACTAAGAAGCCATTGCACTAGTATTATCTATGTAAGTATATGGAGGTTCTTATTCTTCTGTTTCTCAAATGAGGGTGAGATGAAGCCATAAAAAGACTTGCATGGATGAATTACTTATAATGAGTGAGACTCTCAATATTTAGTTTATCAGACTATCATGATAAAATTGTTTTCCTCTTATACAGATTTTAAAAAAAAATCTAAGGCTTGAGAACTCAATAACTTGACTGAGACCAATTTCTAATGTACAGAGTGGGTAAAATGCAATTTACCTTCACTGTTAACTGTACTGTTTACCTTCCTCTGGGTCTCTTTCTCAAAACTCTTCCTTATTTTTTTAAATTTTTTTATTTTAAAGGGCAAAACAGCATAAAACAGTGAAAAGGCAATCAAACAAACCAAAAATAAATAAAATAAAATAAAATAAAATAAAATAAAATAAAATAAAATAATGAAAAACAACAACCAAAGCCAAATGACAATAACATCATCACAACAGCAGCAGCAGCAAAACAGTAATGATGCAGGATTTCAAACAAGATGATAGGGATTTAACCATAGTGGTTATATCGTATAGTGTTATCTTCAAAATAGTTGTTCAGGTTACCAGATACAGGCATGCAAAATTGATTAAACAATACCTCATTCCTTCTTGTAGAGACTTTCTATTTTCTCTTATTATCAAATCCTCATCTTTGCATCACTGTCACACCAGCTGCACTCCTCATGAAAGAAAGTTAGCTGGTCTATTTTGTTCACTGATATTTCCCCAGGACTGAGATTATTTCCTGGTATGTATTACATGTCCAGTACTACATATCTGTTGGATGAATTCCAACATCATTTTCTCTGTCATCTGTTTTCTGTTTCCTTTAGTGTTATTTGACACTTTAATGCTAATAATTTGCAAATTCACATTGTTAGCACATTGTTCTAACTGAAAATCCACATTGATGTTCCTAGATGTCTTTTGAAGTCTTGCTAGCACTTTGAATTTAACTCATTCCTCTACTTGCTCTAACACATTTTGGTAGTCTTAATTTACTAAAACAAAAAATGAACCACTTTTGGCTCCAGGAATTTAGTCTCCAAGTCTGACACATCTTCTTGATCTTTTTGTTCCTTACTTTCTACACTGCTGTTTTTCACCACTTGTGAGCAAATAAATACTAGACAAACACAGTTTAAAAGAGTTAGCTTATAGTTTCAGAGCATGGCTAGCTGCCTCCAAGAAAGAAATTTCACAGTAGAAAGCTGTAAGAGGAGAAATGTTGCTTACTTAATGATATCCAAGAAGCAGAAAGTACACAAGAGCCAGAGAAGAAAGGGCCAGTGACAATATATAACCTTCAAAGCTATGCCTCCAGTAACTATCTTCCTCCAACTGGCCCCCATCTCCTAATATCCCATTCAGTTCTGAACTCATCAATAGGGTAATCTATGAGGTTAGCATCCTCATAACACAATCACATCTCTAAGTCCCAGCTCTGAACATTGCTGCATTGGGTATCATGCCCTCAATACACAAGTCTGTGGGGAAATACTTCATATTTAAACAGTAACCCTCTCATTATCCAAATAATTCAGAGGCAAAATGGGCTTTCCTACCTCTAATGCATGTAACTTAATGTAATATGAACTTTTCTAGCAACTCGCATAGTTAAATGTATTCCACCTCTGTTCTAATTCTAGGGAACACTTCCTCAGGCCTTTCTGTTTCCTTTTCTGCATATATCATCTTGGTTTTATCCTACACTGGTCCTTTCAGCCCCATCTTGATGCACCTGCTCAAATCAACAACCTTGTGAATATCACAACTTTCCTGAGGACTTAGAAGTATTACATAGCAGAGAGTATGTTCTAGTTTCTGGGACAATACCTGAATCACTTTAAAAAATGTTTATTTTGTTTCACAGTTTTGGTTCATGGTTTGGCTTTAGGAAACATTCAAGATTTAAAATAGAGCAGCCTGGTGTGGGATGGTTTCCAAGACCTGTTGGCATTTTGTCTTCTAGCCTGGACCTCTCCACAGCCCACATAATGTGCTTGGCAACTTTTCCTCTACATTCAGTATCCACATCTCACATGACTCCTAGTGCTTCTTGTTAGTGAGTGCCATGAGTACACCAATATGCCTTGTGTGCATTCATGGAATCCCAGCAAATGATTTATTATATTTTTCCTTTGGTATGACCACTTCGTCACTGATTCTTGCTTATTCTTTTTTTAAAAATAGGTTCATATTTTCACTTATTCCATTATTACTGTCATCATCCCACTATTGACTCTCAGAAAAATCATTTTCTGCATTTTCATACTTTCTAACTGTGGCTCCAGATTCTACACACTGTTATGGTAACTGTTCCCAAGAGTTATCTTCATAGAATAGGTTTGCCTATACCACATGCAAATTCAGAGTTACTAGCATAATATTTAAGACCATCCACAGACTAATATCATCCAATATTTCCACATTTTAAATTTACATTTCTACTGTATGCTGCTTATACAGGATGCAAAATGTTGGTCATTCAACTTATGGCCATTCTCCTTAAAACCAGTATGTTTATTGCCTTTTCATGTCTTTTCCTCTCTTTCAAAATGTTTTTTACTTCATATCCAAGTATTATATATAGCCTTTAAAAATGCTATTTCATTCTTTCACGAAATCCATTCTAAATCTGCCTTACTTCAGTGCCTGCTTTTTTGTTATCAGTAACTTACCATATCCCTATTATATACTCTTCACAGTTACCTCAAAATACAGTAGACCTTTGAAATTGGCACTTTGGATTTTTCCCCACTGTATTTTAAGATCTGCAAAATGAGAAAGGGTATTTTACTGCTTTTTTTTTTTTCTACTAAAAGCCCTTAACACACACTAGGAATTCAAATATATTCAATACGATCTGATTAAAATACAGTACACTGGAAATAATGTTCCCGATTTCTATTTTTGTTGTTGTTGTTGTTGTACCAGGGGTCAAACTCAAGACTTCACACTTGCCAGGTAGGTCCTTGTGCCACTGAGCCATAGCCCCAGCTCTGTTCCTTATTTCTAATACCTGTGATAGAAGTCATTTTAACTCAATCACTTTTAAGAGCAGAAATGTTCATAGTGAAATCAACTGCAAAATTTAATTTTTATGACTTGTTTTGTTTTTATCTTTCCACATCTGAAGGGGACAGAACATCAGGAGAGAATTTGTTGGAGCAAAAGGGCTTTGAAAAGTAGCTTCTGCAAAAATATCATGCGGACATCTCAGGAGTTTCAAAATTCCATCTGAATGGTTAATCTGTGGCTTAGCCAGTATTTTGAAAATACAAAAATGACTTCTGGTAAAATTATGATTTACTATACAAAAATATAAATAGAAATACTCCAGGAGCATATGAGCAGTTTGCATTTGTCTTCTGTTTTGGACGACTTGAGTATGTCTGCTTGACAAGATCATGTTCATTGTACCCAATTTGTTCCTGGCTCCCATTGACAAGCACACAGTGTATATCATATGTTTATTGCTCAATGAGTCACATTTCAATTTTCTCTAAAACCTCATTTACAGCCTAAACTCATAACCAACTGGATGTATTTTATTCAGCTTTCCCTGACTCCTGTGGCTTTCTGATTTCACATTCCGTGAGGGCTAGAATGGTGATGAATAGGTTTCTGAAACTTTGATTAGAGTTTGTTAAATGTTCTTATTCTGAACCTTGAATATTTCTACTAGGCAGACATGGCTTGGGTAGTGTAAGCATTTTAAACTTGTTTTCTACTTTACCTGTCCATTGGAGTGCTGTCCTTAAAACTAGAGTACTTCATATAGTTTGAACCACATAGTCATATCCCATTTCTGAAGTTGCTCAGCTTTTGACCTGGTGTTGTCAAGGTGTTGAAAATAAATATTAATTCACGAGATAGTAACTGTACCCATTTCACTTGCTTCTTACTATTTTTTCATCTTTCCCATATTAAAATGTGGCATTAATTTATTTTATCTGAATATAACAATTCAAATCTTACATATATTTTATATTACAGGATAGAAATCCCTCATTTTAAAATTTAAAGTATTCCAAAATCTGAAGTCTTCTGAGTGCCAAAAGTGCCACAAATCTGATAGTTCATTGCATACATACTTACTTTCATCCACAAAATTATTTAAAATATTATATAAAGTTATCTTTAGAATAGGTTTTAAAGTGTACAAGAAATGGATTTTGTGTTTAGACTGGGATCGTATCCCTAACATATCTCATTATGAATATGAAAATATTCCAAATTCCAAACATTCTAAAATCAGACTTCTTCTGGTCCCAAGTATTTTTGGCAAGGAATATTCAAAGTTTAACATATTTATCCCATTAATTTACCTGTCTTTTACTCTGAGGGAAGTAACTCAGTGACTGACAGGATTGTGTAGTTGGGCTCTGCTCTATCTTCAGTTATCTGCACTAACAGATATGATTCTTATTGTGATATATTAAGGAAAAATGACACCCTGAAAGCATATTAAAATTGGCAAAAATAAAGATTATAAATTCTTCCACAAGTTACATGATGCTGAAACAAGAGATAGCTTTAAAATAGTTCATTCTGTGAGTAAGAGTATTTGCAAGTTACTGAAGATTGATGTTATATGCAGTACAATGTTCCTTTCAAGTTCTCTGTTTGAAATGTAAATGTATATGGAGGGAAAAGAAGCATGTAGTTTTTAATCTTAAACACTTTGGTGATATCTTTTCATAGGGCTTGATGTACAATATGGATCTGATTTTGCATTGCCCCAGTACAAAAGTACTTTGGCAGAATATGATAGGGCAGTACTTGAAAATAGTTTAGGAGATTAGGAATTACACCCTTTTTCAATATCTGTCATGTTTCACAACTGGCAAGCATCATACATACCTAACTCAGAGCTTTGGGAAGATTAGCCTGGTAAATGGTAGATTATGGAATGGGAGGCAGTCTTTCATTATGGGTCAGTGGATGGGGTTTATAATCCTTGGAAGACACATTTCTTCAGTCCCTCTAATGTCTGAACACAGCTCCACCCTTGACTTCTTCACACAGATATTTATTAGAGGTCAGTTTAGAAATGTGTCACCATAACTACCTATATGAGACTTACCTTAGTTATAATTTCTTATTCTGTAAATTTGAAATAATATTAATCTCTTCCTAAACTAGTAATGAATGAAACCAGTTGATCAAAATCTTGAAAGAGTTCCACCATCACAATATACTTTAAATATTATATCTTTTTCATCTTCTCTTGTTCCAATTATTTTAATTCCTTTCTCTGTCTCCAATATTAACAACATTGATCTCTGCTTTCTCCATAATAAATATTCCTTTCTGCACTAAAACCTTTTTTAAAATAAGTTCTGTTTGAGTCATCTGTTGTGAGAAAGACTGGCGTATTTTGGGGAAATCTTGTGTGATACCAGCTCATGTGTGGAAATGTTCACTCATATGGCAGGTGATAGGCAATCTAAAAAGGAAGACTGAAGTTCTTGCCATTGATCCCCGTTCACTTTATACACCTGAGAATTCCTTTAAAAACATGATACCTTCCAAATTCCTAACATTTAAGTCGAAAGGAAAAGTAAAAAAGAATACATAAAGCAAATCCATAAGATTTTAAATGTTTTTATCAGATTACTCAATAGAAAATATTTTATATGACCATAAATATGAACAGATCTAGTATACATGTCTATATCTCTTTGTAGTACATAGAACAGTTAAATAATTACAGTTGAAATCAAGCCCTCACACCATATCTTGGAGTCTCATAGCAAAAAATTAAATTAGCTGCCATAACAAATAAAAAGGAAAAACAACAAAAAGAAAGAAAAACAAAACCTAAAAATTCCCAATGATTTTACTAAGAGACTGTTTCAGTTTACACACAGAACAATATGGGCACACACAGCAGGGATTTTAGATGTGAGATATTCAAGACCAACCAGAGTTTTATAAAAACACTCTCCCTTCAAGGAAAGGCATCACTGACAACCCCAGGGTGGAAAAGGGAAGGCTAACTAGTTGCAGGAAGCTTTTAAGAAAGAAGGGCTTACAGAGAGGCTACTCTGAGCTTTGGTGATGGAAAGTATAATCTAAGCACAAAATGTTTTTCTAGCCATTCTACCAGTAAGTTATAAGTCCTCTGAATGCTGTGAGCAAATGGAGACCATAGTAACTGTTGAAAATCAAATCCTTAATAAGCCAAAGAGCACTGCAATCTGTCTCCTTTCTATCTAAAAACATGAAAAGCTAACAATGGTGTACACATTCAGTAATTAACCTGCAATTAAAGCAGGAGCAATTTCCAGGGCACAGAGATTGTAAGGGCCATCAGGGAAAACTCCAGGGTGAAAGATTTGTAGTGTTGGTTATGATAAATAACAAGAGTGAATAGGTCTGTCAAAATGCATTGAAATGTACACTTATATCTCTTATTTTATTATATGTACTCATATCTAGTTTTTTAAATCTTTTTGAATGATTCTATGCAATTTTGATAGATTATTTCTAACATTTCTAATCAAATAATGGCAGATCCCAAGAAAATTTAAAGCATTCAGAGAACTCACCCCACTATTGTCTCAGTTACTTTTCTCTCCTTGTTGAGACAAAATACCTGATGCCCAACATGAAGGAAGAAAAGGTTTATTTCTTACAGTTTCTGGAGGTTTCGGTCCCTACTCAGCTGGCTCCAGTGCAGGGTGACATGGCTGAGGGGCAACCATCCATGGTGGCCACAAGCAACAAGAGTTAACAGGACAAAAAAGAGAGAAAAAAATGTACCTTCTTCCCTCCCTGCTGGCTCCATCCCTGGGTGGGTGCAGCACTCACACCACTAATCCCAGCACTAGACAATGAACCAATCACAAATGCTAGCTAGATTCAGCCACCTCCATAACTGCATGAGACCTGGGGGGGCCACCTAGATACAAACCATAACAACTAGATAGAAGATTTTGACAGAGAGTAAATGTTATATACACTAAAAGATCAGTGAAAAGGAATAGTCCAGGAACAGAACACACATATGTAAATAGAACCAAAACTATAGATGATTAGGTAGAAAAACTACATTGGATATGTTAATAGACCTTTTATATAACAAATCCAGTATCAGTGAATACACACAAATTTCACATATGAGAAAAACAAAAATTGAAAGAAAAATGTGGGACATAAAACTTTTGGAAGGAAATAAACAGTTTTGGAGTTTGTATTTAGGAAGCACAAATCAAAAAGGTGGAGTTTTATATCTTCAATTATAAAATGTGTGAGAAATTTTGTTTATCAGAAGACAACTAAGTATTAAAGTACAAACAAGCCACAACTGAGAGAAACTGTCCTGAACACATCCAACTGTTAAAGGGTGTCTAGGCATTCTACAACTCTTACTAATGAAATGGCAATTTAATAAATAATGACAGAAGATGTGAACAAACATCTTACAGAAGAGAAATCTCAAATAAAAGTACAAGTACAAATTGCTCTCTTTTTACCCATCAAAAAAAATTGACTGAAAAAAAGACATTACATTAATCTCATTTGGCAAAAAAAAAAAATACTAAAAGTATGCTAAGGGATAGAAAGACACATTTTGTCCACTTCTGGAGAAAATAAAAATTTATAATGACCTAAATTTAATTAATTCACTTCATAAAGTCAAACATATACATACCTATAACTCAGAAAGACATACACAGTGTTCATAATTTTACTTATAATGAGACACACACAAAACTGGAAACTACCTAATGTACATTACAGGTAGCTGAACAAACAAATCATGATTATTGGTGCAATGCAATTTCCTTCAGATGTAAAAAATGAATGGCCTGCATCTACATATGTCTACATAGCTATTCTCATCATGTTATGTAAAAAGAGTAAGGGATCCAAGAATAAATAGTTTGTTTCATTTATTTACATTGACAAAAAGCAGAACTAAAAATATATAGCTTATAAATATATATGTAGCAAGACTACAATGAATATCAATAATATGATCAGAACAAAAAGAGGCTAGTTGTTAACTCAGAGGGATGGAGGAGGATGTGATGAGGAGACATAAATTTGTTGCTTAGAATACTCCTTGATGGTAACTTTGAATAAATCCTTTTTCATTTAAAAAAAAGACACTGAAATATTGTAAAGTCAAATAATTGATTCATATCATTAATATACTTTAAACTATACCTATTCCTTGTGTTGTTTTTTGGTATGATGTGTTATTAAAGTATTGATGCTATTAAGGGCCGGGGATCTACCTCAGTGGCCTAAGCACCTGCCTGGCAAGTGCGAGGTCATGAGTTCAATCCCTGGTGCTGCAAAAAAAAATAATAAATAAATAAATAAATAAATAAATAAATAAATCCTGCTCAAATACTAATGTTGTTAAAATTCCAAGCACACAAAACAAAAATCTTATTCTATTGATATTACCATATCATCAGGACTTTTCTCTATTTAAATGGCAGTTCCAATTTTACTTATAATCAGTACTTAGTTACCCATTTTTAAACAACAAAAAAATTAAAGGATTTTTCTGAATTATAATTTATTTTCATTTGTTGATAATGGCAAATGATTTCAGCAGATATATGCTTTATCACATTAATAATCGATAAGTAATTTCATGTATTTTACCAAAAAAATCATCTTTAAATCCCTGCTTCTGACAGTCACTATGCATTACATTGTTGCATTTCTGCATGATTTTCTTATAATTATTGTCCATTCGTATTTTTCCAACTTGCTTAAAATATTCTTAACATACTCTCACCTTTCAGAGATTAAATAAGGCCAGGCTCTGAGGCCCAGGAGGGAAGAATTACTGATAGTTCTTAGCATATATGATTGTTTTCAGGTAGCACAGATTTGAAATGCTAGAGTAACCATGTTAGTGCTGGATGCCAGGAGACAAAAAAGCCCAGAGTGCATTGAATAATTTCTGTTATGACAGAGTCCCCTGTCTTACTCTTTGTATTCTCCAGAAACACTTCAATGCCCTGTGTGTTTTATGTGCCTTTGTGCTTGCTATTTCCTTTCTTGGAATCCTCTCCCTTGGCATTTTACCTGCTGACTTACTCTTTTCAACTTCTTAGACATCACCTCCTCCTGAACAGCTTCCTATGTAGCCCTAGGTTTAAGCCAATCATCTTCAAAGTGAGATGTCTGCTCCAGCAACAGAAGTGTTCTCTGGGGGTTGGTTAGATCCCTAAACTCTTGGGCCCACTCCAGATTCAGTGAATCAGCCCCTCTGACAGTGGGCCTAGCAGGCTGTTAGTCCATTCTTAGTGATTCTGTTATGTACTAAAATGGGAAAATCACTGGATTGGTAAAATAAGGTGTGGCAAAACATGTATTTCCATGTGGCCAGTGCCCACACTCAGCCCTGTTATGTAATACATGTCATGCTATATTGAAATCCCACATCTGCCTTTCTGTAAGATTCAAAGGAACAAATTGTCTTAGCTTGGTTTACAGTATACAGTACCTGACTCATGGGAGACACTCAGGAAATGCTTATTAAACCACAAGAACTAAAATGTATCAAAGATGGTAGAAGCTCAGGGACAGACTAGTACTTTAGGGGATGGGGACCCATTCTTCTTACAAAACTTTCCAGACCCTCTGTTATGGATTAAAAACTGGTGGTCAACTTAACACCAGCTGAATTAAATCAGCATGGTGCTGAGTGTAGATGGCCCACCTGAGGAAAGTTACCAGCATAAAAAGAGACACGGAGAGGAAGAGCAGTGGCGTTATGGGTTTTCCTAAGTGCTGCTGTTTGGAGCCATTGGTTCTCCTGGAGGAGCTTGTCAGGCTAGTTTCCCCAGTATGAATTTAGCCATTATCAATGAAGGATCTTGGGACCTTGTCACTGAGAGCGGCTGTGGTTCACTTTGGGGAGCTCTGGTCCTTATGTTGAGCAACGCTTCCTGGTTCCGGGGGGGGAAGATGGTTGTTGTTTAATCTCCAGCAGAAGTTGTCACGCTGGCTTCCTGGCATACACTTGACCATTCTCATCTTTGGAGGAGCGCGAGACCTCATTGTCACTGAGGATGGCTGTGGTACTTTCCGGGGAGTACTGGTCCTTATTTGAGTGTCACTTTTTGGCTCCACTATAGAACCCTCAACCTACGAGCACAGATCCTTCATCCCACTGGCATAGACTTTCTGGCTTCCCTGCTTGATCTTTGGGCCTTCCCAGCACAAGCTTTGGTATTGTGGACAGATTTCTTGCACTTTCTTGTGTTTAACACTGTGTAACCATTATAAATAATATTATAAATTCTGTGTCCTGATTGTAATTTTTCTCCCTGCAACCCCTGACTATGACACCCTCTCTCTCTGACAAGTGATGGGTCATTTTAGGGAAACTTTCTTGTCTTTAAACAAAACAAAACAAAACAAAACAAAACAAAACAAAACAAAACAAAAGGTTTGTGACCATTAGGTTTAAAGCAATTGTTTTCTAAAGCATTGTATTCATGAGCATTTATTCTAAAGCTAAAATGTGGCAGGCAAATGATAATTCAGAATTTAAGGGAATTCATTTTAGTTAAGTCCTAGATGGTGCCTTAAGGGTGGAAATCCTATTGGTATCTTTTTCTTCTGTCATTTCTAATGCCATGTGACTCTGTGAATCCCAAATCCACAGGAGAGGTCTTCTGCAGGGAAAGCTATAAGTGGGGATCCAGTGGGATGTCATAGTGATTTGGAGGTTGTTCAAGTCATGCCCAACATGACCGCAACCATATAGGTAGCATGGAACCAGATGCATGTGATGTAGAAACTATGAGGAGAAGGCATTAAAGTCCCCACAGATTAGCAAAAATAGGAAACATGCTAGAAACAAAGAAGACTACACAATTTAGTGGTATGCATACAGAGCCTAATTTTTGGCCTATCCATAATTTCTTTTAAATAAATAAGTATCTTTTGATAACAGGACACTTGACCACATTAAGGACTTTACACATAAGATGAAGAACAGGCAAGAATGTACTATATAAGAGCTGATATCCAGGATATAAAGCAGCTCAGATCAGAAACTGAGCAGTTAAAAGACAAAATCTAAAGACAAGGACTGATACTTATAAATGGTAATCCCACACTAGGTACAAATCTAGGTTGCTGAAATATTATTTCCTTGATAAGCATGTTGAGACTGACAACCCTAGAAGTCAGATTGCAAATGTTATTTATTAAAGCATGAGCTAAAGGCAAGAGTTAGCTTTCATGTCTAGTTTTAGAATATGTATGCCCTTTATTTTATCCATTCAACAAATATTTTCTAGAGACTATGTACCAGGCACTGTGGTAGGCACTAAGGTCCAAAGAAACAGGCTAGATGTAGCTCATGCCCTGAATGAGATCACAGACAAGTAGATGAGTGCCAGGCTTGTGTTTGTCTTTACTTCAGTACCGTGTAAAGGCCTTACAGCCTCAGCATCCTACAACTTCACAGTGTTCTTCCAATTTCATTAGGGTGTACCCTCTTTCTCCAAAATAAAAACACCTCACTGGAAAATAATCAGCCTTGAAAACTAGAGATCAATCATACCAGCCCCCAGAGGCTGAGGCAGGATGATCATCATGAGTTTGAGGCCAGTCTGGGTTACCTAGTGAGTTCAAGGCCAGCCTGAATTATAGAGTGAGACCCAGTCTCAAAAAACAAACAAACAGACAAATAAACCAAAAATGCCATTCCTAATGAGCCTGTGCTGGCCTTATCTGCCTTACAGAGTGGCCGCAAAGAAACAGAAGAGTGATAGCAGGTAAGGCAAGGATAGGCTGACTGGGGCTGCCATTTTTGATCTTTAGTTTTCAAGGCTGATTACTTTCCAGCTAGGTCTTATTTTAAGGAAAACATAACATGGGATTTGTGATATTTTGGACAAAAACATATGTAATTGTGCGATACCAAACATGACATCAAAAACATGTAATTGTGTGATACCAAACATGACATCCCATAACAGGCATAGGTCCTGCTGTCCCATAAAATTTCATCTCACAGAGACAAGTAGTAGATGAAAAACTGAAATCACAGAGGAAAGAGGAAGGCATGCACTACAGACAGAAAGAATGAGCGCATCAGAAAAACTTCAGTAACAAAGTTGAATCATGAAGAATGAGTGACTGCTTACTTTCAGAGAGGTGAGCAGAGGAAGCATGGGAAAGAAATGAGCCCAGGATAAGGTTGCCCATTAGATTAAAGGAGATCTGCAGACATTGCTAGTAGCTATGGCAGCATGATTTGGTAGTTGCTAGATTACAACATTAAATGAGTCTCAAGATACAAAGATCAGATATATAGGTCTCTCCCCATGATTCAGCATCAGCATGGACTGTGGGGAGGGAGAACTAGTCCTGTCCTGCTGGAAACAGAACCATGAGTGGGCGGCTGCCAAGACTGGGACATCCAGAGCCAAGCCTCTCCCCATGGGCCCCCGCTGGCAGGGGGACAGTTAGATCCTAGCTCCTTCAGGCTCGTGGGCTGACAAACAAAAAGTGTCAACCCGTTCCCCAAGCGAAGGGTGGATCCAGAGAAACACAGGCTCTGGTGATAGTTATTAAGGTGAAATGCAATTGAAAGCCTGTGGTGCCTTGGTGTTTCACTGACCTTACAGGTCAAGGGTCAGTGCTCTGATCATCTGTTCAGAAGATAGTGGTACGCAGTGTGGCATCTGGGGGGCATCTCCTTCTGAGGGTGGTAGCCATTGTTGATTCCCTATAGTCTCGCTCTGAAGTCCTGCATTGTTTATTGTTTTGTTGGTTTGGGTTTTATTCTCTTTTGCTTTATGTTATATCCAATGGCATAAACAGCTATTTCAATGATAGTAAGATATATATGTTAGCCATTTTGAATTTACTGTAGTCTTGTTTTGTAGTCTGTTATTGTATTCATTGTTTTGCTTTTACTGTTTCTATTCTACTCTGTTCTGTTTGATTTTTACTATGTCCAAAGGTATCTGCAGCTATTTTGAAGACAACAAAAGGCATTATGGTAACTACCATTGATTTTGTAAGGTTGTGAAGTCCTGTGTCACTCTGATTTGTTCTGATTGGTTTTATTCTGTTTTATTTTTCTTTGTTGTATCCTCTTTAAAAAAAAACAAGATACAGAGATCAGCTAGAAAGGACATGTACTGTAGGAGTCTGACATTTATCCAGCAGGCAAGTAAGTGTTACTGAAAGGCCTACCAGGGAAGTGACTCACTGAAGGTCTATTCTGGACACAACACTCTAGTATTGGTAGTCTTATGTGATAAGGTTCTAATAGCAGGTATTAGTCAGAGACCTAAACATACTATGTGGCAGAGCACAAGATCATTGGAACATTTTTACGACTTTTGATTCCACAGCACAGCACCAACTCCCCTTTTGTCTAGTCTCAGGTAAAGACAGCTGCTCAGGATGAGGCACAGTCAGAAAGTGCTGAGTGGCTCCCAGATAACACCATGACAAACCGAGAGTGGCAGGCTGGTCATGTGCAGTGCAGCTCTGTAGGGAGGAATAGGCAAGTGTGGATCTCTGCACATCTTCGTATCTCTCTCCTGACATAGAATCTCTTCATCTCCCTGTCTATCACTTATGTACGTTTTATGCAGGTTGACAGCACATCTTATTTATCTTGTGCTATGATTCCCTCCACCTGACTGGTAAGCACAAGCCCCATCAGTTCTGTCTTCAGTTTTGGTAGGCAGCCAATCAGCCTTCCAATTTATATGAAGTGGTTGCAAGATTCTGACAAATCTTGTGTATTATTATCTTTCAAAATCACCCTCACAACTCCCAAAATATAGGAATAAAAATAAAATCTTTGCATAAGATACTTGTATTCTAACAAGCAATCAAAGATTATGGTACTTTTCCTTTAGGTTCTTTTCTAGGGAAATGTTTTTTATCTCACATAAGGAAATAATACATCTCTGACAAGAGGAGAAGCAAAAACAATACAGAAAAACAACCTAATTGAGTACAACTCAGTCACTCAAGCAGTCAACTAGTTAAAATCAAGCCAGCTAATTGTTTGCAACTTAACTGACTCTAGGGCCTGTTACAACCAACCAAAACTCTGCTACTATGATTCAGCCCTATATTACTTTGGTCTGTGTCCAATCCAAATCCATGTCCTCCTAAAATTTTTACATAACGTTAGTATATATCATATAGTGAATATCCATAATAGTGAATTCAATTTCCTGAGGCCCAAGTCCAAATATCAAGTATTAATGAAAAGTAATCATGATATCCTCAAATTGCTGAGAATAAAATTGGGTAAGGAGTCAAGTTTAAAAAGACCATAAAGTAGAGATTTAGCTCAGCATCTTAAGCACCTGCCTGGCAAGCATGAAGTCATGAGTTCAATCCCTGGTACCAAAAAAAAAAAAAAGAAACTTTTTAAAAAGACCATAAAGTAATATAAGAAACCCTTGAGAAATTTAACGCACAAAAAATAAGAACAGTAAGTAAAGGAGACAGTTCTGAGTCTGAAAGTTGAAGTTTTTCTGAGGTAAACCTAGTTTACCAAATGGAAGGCCATACCTTCCTCCTGCATATTTTACTAGGGCCCATACTGTTCTGTTATTCTTGATCTAATTTACAACTGTATTCAGAGATATTTTTAAAACTTTTTTGCCCTGAATAAATGTGTTCATAAAGGGGAACATGCCTCTCTAAGAAAAAGGAATTGTTATAATTGGACTTCGGTTATAGATAACCAATCAAATGGGCTCAGGATGTCACTTGAGTTTTAGGCTATCTAGTTCACAAAAGAAACAGATATTACATGAGTATTCTTACTCTACTTGATTACTGGTGGAACCCTGGTTTCTTTTCTGTC